>JAZAYU010000294.1:350000-630198 GCA_038501625.1 Corbicula japonica
CGGTTATTTTCATTATTTAGAACTAACTTGTGATTTTAGTTGCAGTTTTAACACTGTGCTATCATTTAAAATTTGTATCGTTACAAACTTCGCTACCGGGGGCATATGTGTTTTCCGAACACAGCTTCTTGTTTTTTACTAAATTACTAAGTTACTGATTGGGGTTATAACATTTAGGTCTAAATTTTGATTGATAAGACCACTGTTTGTTAAGCCTAGACTTGAAACTATTCAGTGTAGTTGCCTCAATAATACTATTACGCAAACAATTCCAAATGTCCACGACCCTATGGCTGAATGCATTTTTTTGTATTTAGTCTTGCCCTTGGCTTAAATAATTTTTGTATGTTACCTCTTGTATTTGTATTGTTACTAGTGATAAATATATCTGTCGAGATCTTATCCAGCCCATGTTTAAACTTACAAACTTCTATGATGTCCACTCTGGCCCTCCTGTACTCCAATGCCGGCAAGCCCAGTCTTATTAATCTTTAATTATATTCTAATCCCTGAAGTTCTTGTAACATTCTTGTAGCTCTTCTTTGAACATTTTCGATTGCAATTGCATCTTTCTTATATTTTGGGTTCCATATCACCGACGCATATTCTAAATGTGGACGTACCAAGGACTTATACAATTGCAGAAACATTGCCTTATCCATGTAAGTAAAGTTTTTAATAATTAATCCTAGATTTCTATTGGCAATATTAACTTTTGTGTTTATATGTTTGCTAAATGTCAGTTTGTCATCATATATAACTCCTAGATCTTTTTCTTCTTTTATTTGCTCAATCTTGTGTATTTTATTATCCATGTCTTTTAAATAATAATCACTACATGGTCTGTATCCTAAGTGCATAAATTTACATTTGTTTGATAAAAGGTAATTTGCCATTTGATGGCCCACTCACAGGCATCGAAGATATTACCCTGTAGCCTTATTTCATCCTCATTATATTTGATAACTGAGTATAGCTTGGTATCATCTGCAAAAAGCTTAGTTATACAGGTTAAGGCATCTGGTAAGTCATTTATAAAAATCAGAAATAAGACTGGACCTAACACGTTACCTTAAGGGACACCACTAGTAACATTTTGCCAGGAGGAAGTGGCTCCATTAATTTTAACTCTTTGTGATCTATTGTTTATGAAATCTTCAATCCATTTATAAATTTTACTGCTTATGCCTACACCCCAAATTTTCTTCAATAACCTTTTATGTGGAACTTTGTCGAATGCAGCTTTGAAGTCAAGATAAATAATGTTCACATCATTGTTATCATCTAATGCTGTTGTTCATTCTTCGATGCATTCCAACAGTTGCGTTGTACACGATCTTGATTTCCTAAATCCGTGTTGATATTTTGAGATAATTTCATCAGTTTTTAAATGGTTCACAATAGCATTTCAGTTATTTTTATTACCGCTTTTGTGTATTGCTGTTACATTTGCATGCTTCCATTCATTTGGTAATTTACCTTCGTCTAAGGATTTTCTATAAATATTAGGTAAAATTTCACATACTTCGTTTTTACATCCATATATTATTTTGGGGTGTATTTCGTCAGGCCCTTGGGATTTGATGGATTGATTTCCTTGATTGCTTTCATTGTAATTGAATTGTTTATATCAGTATGTATAATTGTTACGTTTAATGTTCTTTCAGTATCTGGAACGAGGTTTTTTTCTACAGTAAAAACAGTTGTAAAATGCTTGTTGAATTCTTCGGCAATTTCCTTATCATCAATAATTTTGTTTCCATTGTTTATAATTCCATTAATTCCAGACTTTGTTTTTGAATTAGACCGCACATATTTCCAAAACATTTTAGGATTGTTTTTAACATTCTCAGCAATATTTTTTTTTCATATTTATATCTTGATCTTTTAAGGTGGTATCCTACCCTGTTCCTTGCAGCTTTGTAGTTGTTATAAGTATACTGGTTCTATTTATGTTTGTAATTTAGCCACTTCCTTCTTTTTTCCTTGATGGCCTTGGCAGTCTCACTGTCAACATATGGATTCCTATGCCCCGCGTCAATTGTCTTTTTTGGCACGTGTTTTTCAATACATTTGGTAATTTTGTTAACAAACAATTCTCAGGACCCTTGGATCCCCATGTTGGCAATGACCCCCACCCCCCAATCCATTAGTTTAATTTCATCTTTGATCGCAGTGTAGTTGGCTATGTTGTAATTGTATCTTTGTGCATTACTGTTTATTATTCCTTAAAGCAAATAAATTCAATTATTAGTGTCAAATGGTCACTTTTACCTAAACCTGGACTATACATTAGTTCCGATACCATATCTTCTTAATTTGTGAAGATGAGATCTAGAGTTGACGGCTCATTGCCTAGTCGATATCTATAGTAGGTTTCTTCACATGTTGGAATAAAAATAAGTCTTTAATCAATTCCACAAACTCCGTTTCTGGATGATTTTCGCTTGTACTTGTTGTAAACAAGTCTCAGTCTATATGTTTAAAATTAAAATCACCTTATTAAATTAAGTTATGTACAATACATATTGTGTAACAACAGTTTTAAATATTGACCATTTGGTGTAAATCTCCCCGTGTTAAACTTTTTTAAGGAGAGCTATACTGAAAGCTAGTGGTGTGAAAGGGTTAAATGAGCAGAAATTGTAATCTCAAACGTGAATGTAAAATGTTTTATTAGCATCATAGACAATGTATCTCTAACTGCCAAATAATAGTAATTAAAACCCATTAACAGAGTATTATGTGAATGTGCGTCTTCGGTCATTTTGGGAGTGTTATCTTTGCCATACGTAGGTAAAACGAGCACCTCTGTCCGTCAATCCTGGAGAAGGGGCTACTGTGTCTGTGTCTCTTTGGTTTAGGCCTATTATGTTGTGGGAAGGGGATCCTTACAAGGTTATACATGTGTTCCTACAAAACATGCATAATTATGGCCTAATGCCTCTTTATTGTGCGTTTCTAATGTTGGTATTTATCTTGCCATTAGCAATTTTGTGACTAGGCTTTAGTCCGATTTAGCATAAAGGATTAAGTTTTACTGCACGAAGTTTTACCATTTCTCCCTGGTTGCCATGGGTCCTATACGAAGGCACAATACTCCAAACAAGTGGCGGACGTATGTCTTGTATGCGAGGCCCTGCTTCCTTCAGTTTTGGGGATGTCAGTTTGAACAAGAATGAAGAAGAGAAAAATAATACTCTAAGATATTTTTCAAATGAGAATAACTGGATGTGTTTAATCTCATTTAATCTCAGCCTAATTTCTTTGAATTTTCAGCTTCAGATTAGTTTTTTCTGGCGGCTGTATCAGCATCAACGAGATTCGGCAATTTTCGGGTATCTCCGCTAGAATGATCGTGCGGTCTGCAAACTTCGGTGGCAACAACAAAGATGGCAGTCACAAGCAAACAGACCACAAGGAAAATTAATGCTATATAAGTTATCTTTTCTGTAAGATTAATACGCCATTCTTTCCAACGAATCTTTTATAAGGGTTGCCTGCGCTGAGATGTTTGATATTATATCTAAATTAAGCTTTATTCCTCAGGGAAATTGGATCTTACGACAGAAATATTCAATGACACTGGGAAACAAAATGATCAAACCAAGGGAATTAACTCTGACAACACATCTTGAGCTTATCAACAAGGTTGAACCAAAGTAGCCTAAATCCAGTTCCCTTAGACCTCAGTGTTAAATTCTCAATATGCAATGTACATTTAACATGATTTCTGTCATCTTAGTTTCCAGACAACCATATGGTCGACTAACAAGTTTTCGTGGCATAAACACTTCGTGGTATTTAACATTATTTAGGGATTAAACGATGATCGATTATAATCGAAAATCGATCGTTTTTAGGATCGCTTTTCGATAATCGATTATGAAGTTTAATAATCGATCATCGGTTAACTGTTCTTTAAGCAGCTCATAAGCGAGATCACTGTATCAGAACAAAAACAGTCATGGATATATGACACAGATCCGTGTTATTTTGGTTTTAAATAAGCTTTGAAATATGTTCTCCCACTAAGTATTTCAAGAAAAAGACTCTGCAGCCTACACCCTATGCTCATATCAGATACGGTTACAAATTACAATACATGCAGCCAGTGGACTAGAAAATGCTAATTCATACCAGAAAATACACCAATATCATTTTGTGATAATACAGTAGTTCTATACAGGGCCCTCATTTCACGATGGTAGGGACCGAATTTTGACCCCATTCCCGTCCCCAAATAATGTTTTCCTATTTTTTAAACAAATTCTAAAGAATTTCTTGTGTGTTTTGCATGCCTTACACAGAAGATTCTTAACAAAATCATTTTGAAATTAGCTTTATTTTGCAAAATAGAAAAAAATATGCATTATAATAACAAATTATGAGTATTTTTGTTGCTAGAATATTAATAAAGAATTCCTAAAAATAAATTCTTCTTTATTAACCCTTTATTAACCCTTTAATCGTCTTTATTAAAGCATGTACATTGTTACTGTTAATGCTTCGATTATATAATCGATGATTGATCGAAAATGGTTGTTTGATTATTTCCGATGATCGATTATGATTTTTGTCCGATTATGAAACCCTAACATTATTACCTTTTACCAGTTTACATCTAAGCGCGTGCAGATGTACCGGATATTATGATTCATACTTTTGTCAGATTAAACTTTTAACAAAATATGCAGTTCCAGTGCTCTCCACTACTTTTGAAGTAACCAGTGAATGTCCCAAAGTAGTCAGTGATGGTGCACACGGCTTGCCGCGTGCACGAGCCACGTAGGGGCGAGTAGGGGGTAGTTGAGGGAGGGGTCTCCCCTCCAGCTGGGGGGGTACGGGGGGTCTCCCCCGGAAAATTTTGAATTTAAAAGGTGCAAAATGGTGCAATCTGGTGTGTTTTGAGGAGTTAAGATTACCTAATAAATCTCCTTAAGGCCATAGAAAATTAATTCCTAGATTCTCAATATATATTGCAATATATAAGAATTTGTTGTTGTATAAGTGATTACTATGATTACTATTTTAAAATAAAGACTAAATTTATATACCTTACGTATTATATCTTCTGACGGAAAAAATTTTTTTTTTCTAGCTGAACGAATATTTAGAGACGAGAATTTTTATTTAAAAAAAGATTGTCCAAAAATTTAGAAACTTGTACATAAATTGACACGTCCGTAATTGTAAGCCCAGAATACGTCAACACATGCCAGACGTTTCTTCCTTTGAAATTTCTGCTTACCTTTGTCAAGCACTTAACTCCATAGTTGTTAAATAAACATCCTATTGCTGTATAATCAACATTGCCGAAAAAAAAAAGATGGCTGTCGCAATAGATTAGTTGCAAACTGCTAATTCGGCGAAGTGCTGGTACTGCAGATAAAACATAACCTGATCAGAAATAAGCTATAATTATCACAGATACGCTGTCAACAAACAATCAGCTGATTAAGAAATGAAATCATCCCAGTTAGTCAACGGTTTAAAATTCTTTTCTACAAGAGCTTCAATCGATTTTCGAGCAGTGCAAGCTTCAATCGATTTTCGAGCAGTGCACACCATCTCAAGTTGACGTCGGCGTCTGTGATGTTAAATACACAAGCATTGATGACATTTGAGATCAAAACGGTCAATGACCAGGTGTTTAACAGATGTTCATAGCAGTTGTAAACTGGATGATTTTAGTCAATGTATATGTAATAATTCTCGGATATTTTAGGGGCAAGGTATTCGCATGATTAAAAATATACGTTGTTCATATCATTTATCACTTGTAATAAATATTATTAACATCCGACTTAAACATTTTAAATTAAAATGCACGGTCAGAAATATACGTCAATCATTGCATGGTCAGAAATACTTTGTTCGTATTAGTCTATGTGGTATTAAAATTTAATTTAACACGAACAAGCATTGCTAGCTATCGTAAATGCAATCGTGCGTTTCCGGAGCGTAACGTGTGCAGAATATTTATAATGCAGAATATTTATAACGCGCAATACGATTGGTCAGTGCGCGTGGCTCTAAAAATATACCATGTCAGCTGACTGAGGTTAGTCATGCCCAAAACAGAAAAAACCAGAAACCAGAAAACCTCGTATTCGTGAAATTCATATTGACAAGTTGTTGCTGTTTTAAATCGGCGAGTGTTGTGAATTAGTTTGCATGATTTTTTTTCTAATATTTGCAAAAAGAAGCCGGTGGCGAATGCTTTAGTAGCCGGCGAAATCGCCGATCGCCGAGGCTTGTGGAGAGCACTGGGATCAAACAGGTTAAAAAATGCCTAAATCATTAAACAAGTGTAAATTTATTTTCAAAACCCAAATAACAATTTACTTTATAATCAAGAAACTTCATTCTTAATATCTCTTCTGAAATGAGCTCTCGGAAAGCTTATTTTATTTAAATGCAGGATGTAAAGGATCATCACATTTAAGGGAGCTTCTCAAAGTAATAAACAAATGAAAAATTGCTGTCAGGCTGATTAAACTAGTTGTATTATTGTTTTGAGATGACCTAATATTAAATTATGTATACATATTGTGTAACAACAGTTTTAAATATTGACCACTTGGTGTCACTTGTTAGTGACGTCATGGAGAACATGGCTGGTAGTTGGGTTAATGAAAACGCTGGAAATACGATTTGGAAAGTCTTCGTTGAATGAATCTCATTGAAGTGAATAGATAAGTATCAGTTTCACAAAACTTGTTTTCTTTTCCCAACCAGCATGCTTACTGGCTCAGTAAGTAGTTAAAGTGTTAGTACCACGAAAACTTGTTGGACCATCATATCTGTATATTGCCGTGAAGATCTACATTGTATGCCGTTCGTCCATAATTTCGGGGGTTTAACAGACGAATTTTACACTGGCCCTCTTAATATTTCAAATGTTTATCAAACTTTATGTTTTATTCACCAATTGCAGTCACTTGCGTTTGACCGAATTAAAAGCTTAAAAATTTGAAGTTTTCACTATTTACCACATATACTGCCACCATTTGCAATAGATATCAACCCTCTGAATCTCACAGACGCTTCCTCATATTTTCTGGACTTTCAATTGGATGTTAATTATAACCATGAGAAACCCCCACATGATTCAATTTTGTATATTAGAAACATCGAGAATAATTTGATCCTGACATCGTGTGAGAAAATGTCTAAAATTTAAACACGTTTTGTTTAGTTTTGGGGCTGAAACAGGAAAACAGTCGAACAGAGAAATTGTTTTTTACTTACTAAAATGGTTTTTACTATTATAATTAAGCAAAGTTTTATGCTTTTTTTAATGACACTGGAGTGCAACAGTCAGTAAAAAGTTAGAAACTTAATTTGAGCTTGGAAGTTGGTCTCTAAAACTCTACTCATTGCCTGGTAACATTTGGATTGGTACTATTTGACAACCCTTTTGCGTACACGAGACGTACATAATTGATTTTCAGTTGAATTGTGACCTTTGACCTGCTATTAATAGCATTGCATACACTTCAAGCTCTGAGACGAAACAGATTTTTGCAAATTACGCAAGGGAAAAAGCTCTCCTCCAACCATAAGGGGAGGGAAAACAATTCAAGTAAATATTTTCGGTTGTTTTTTTTTGGATTTTAAAAAAAAGAGATGTTTTGGAGTAAAGTAACTATCTGTTCTTTATTTTAGCAAATATATTTCAAGATGTCTGATAAACACGAAGATAAAGACTTTAGTAATTATAAAATATTGAATAATATTTCGGATGACTGGACTGATGGTGCACGCGCGCATATGACATTTGATGACGTCATGAAAATATGGGAAACCCCGAAAATATGAGAAAGAGGCATACATTTCATCTTTTCAAAAACACACAGGAAATTGGGGGTTAACTTATCCTGGTGTCATCTTTTTTGACGCACATAAGCTTTTTATCCAAAACAACTTTTTTAATTGAACGCTCATTTTGAATTTTACATTAATACCACGGACATACATCCTTCCTTATTTGAATAAAACTGAATTATAAAAAAATATCAAGAATGTTTTTGTAGAGCAAGAAACAAACATGACGACCCCAAAAATACTAACTTTGGTCTTTCACCACATATTTTGACGCATGTAATGTAACCACATTTCTAATTAGTTAAAAGTAAGTTTACACATCTCTTGCATCTGGCACAACAAAAGATTGGTTTATAACTTAAGAAAAATTATATTGACACATCAATTAAAATATTATGCAGCCAAAATCATCTCTTCTGCAGCCCCAATGTTCAACTCGCTCCTACGCACCTGCATTGTCTGTCCTCAATGAAGGCTTACTTCCTAAAATTTGTATATGAGCTTTCGACCTGTAAGCAATACTTGTCAATTTTAACTTGAAACACTTGGTTAAATAACAGTCTGCTATAGAATAAATAATCAGGGTTAATTGCTTCAAGTTGTAACCCAAATTGCAGTATCCTAATAGAGTTCTTTCACATTGTTACCTCCCCTTAGCGCTCTCTAAAATTGAAGAGCATATTTAGTCGATAAATGCACGCGAGGGGGCATCGTTTACTATTGTTAATATGACTAAGTGATTATAAAATTAAGAACATGTTGATTAATCATTTCAAATTTATAAATAAGTAAGTTCAGTCAAACAACGAAGAATAAAAAAAACGTTATGATCATTTACAAGCACATCAAGAAAGTTTTTGCGCATTTTAAACATTGTTTATCGCGGTATTTTTAGGACGCGAGTATCCAACGGATTTGTTTGGGTTTTTTATGAAAATACACACGTGAATTGTGTTTAGTAAAAATAAATCTGTATAATTGACAATTCAGATGAACATTATCAGACATTTTACCGTTTTACGGCATTTTTTTGTAACGCTATAATTTATACTGGAATGAGACATAATTATATTCTTATGTAGCTCGTCGGCGACTAGGTTGATATGTGTTTTGCGTGTTTTGCTTTTGAGAAAAAATATTACGTATTTACATAGTAGGATGATTCCAGCTACAACCCGAGAAATTGTTAAATTGATTGAACCAAACGAATATTGCCGGACGGCAGGCTAACCAAAACTATTTTAAAAAAATCCAGAGAGTTTTTTTTATGCCCCCCTTCGAAGAAGCGGGGGTATATTGCTTTGCACATGTCGGTCGGTCGGTCGGTCGGTATGTCGGTCGGTATGTCGGTCCGTAGACCACATCTTGTCCGATCAATAACTAGACAACGCTTTGTGATACAGTCCTTATATTTGGTGTGGAGGTTGGTCATGACCAGTAGAAGACCCCTATTGATTTTGGGGTCAGTAGGTCAAAGGTCAAGGTCACAGTGGCCTTGACCACAAAAACCTTGTCCGATCAATAACTAGACAACGCTTTGTGATACAGTCCTCATATTTGGTGTGGAGGTTGGTCATGACCAGTAGAAGACCCCTATTGATTTTGGGGTCAGTAGGTCAAAGGTCAAGGTCACAGTGGCCTTGACCACAAAAACCTTGTCCGATCAATAACTAGACAACGCTTTGTGATACAGTCCTCATATTTGGTGTGGAGGTTGGTCATGACCAGTAGAAGACCTCTATTGATTTTGGGGTCAGTAGGTCAAAGGTCAAGGTCACAGTGGCCTTGACCACAAAAACCTTGTCCGATCAATAACTAGACAACGCTTTGTGATACAGTCCTCATATATGGTGTGGAGGTTGGTCATGACCAGTAGAAGACCCCTATTGATTTTGGGGTCAGTAGGTCAAAGGTCAAGGTCACAGTGGCCTTGACCACAAAAACCTTGTCCGATCAATAACTAGACAACGCTTTGTGATACAGTCCTCATATTTGGTGTGGAGGTTGGTCATGACCAGTAGAAGACCCCTATTGATTTTGGGGTCAGTAGGTCAAAGGTCAAGGTCACAGTGGCCTTGACCACAAAAACCTTGTCCGATCAATAACTAGACAACGCTTTGTGATACAGTCCTCATATTTGGTGTGGAGGTTGGTCATGACCAGTAGAAGACCCCTATTGATTTTGGGGTCAGTAGGTCAAAGGTCAAGGTCACAGTGGCCTTGACCACAAAAACCTTGTCCGATCAATAACTAGACAACGCTTTGTGATACAGTCCTCATATTTGGTGTGGAGGTTGGTCATGACCAGTAGAAGACCCCTATTGATTTTGGGGTCAGTAGGTCAAAGGTCAAGGTCACAGTGGCCTTGACCACAAAAACCTTGTCCGATCAATAACTAGACAACGCTTTGTGATACAGTCCTCATATTTGGTGTGGAGGTTGGTCATGACCAGTAGAAGACCCCTATTGATTTTGGGGTCAGTAGGTCAAAGGTCAAGGTCACAGTGGCCTTGACCACAAAAACCTTGTCCGATCAATAACTAGACAACGCTTTGTGATACAGTCCTCATATTTGGTGTGGAGGTTGGTCATGACCAGTAGAAGACCCCTATTGATTTTGGGGTCAGTAGGTCAAAGGTCAAGGTCACAGTGGCCTTGACCACAAAAACCTTGTCCGATCAATAACTAGACAACGCTTTGTGATACAGTCCTCATATTTGGTGTGGAGGTTGGTCATGACCAGTAGAAGACCCCTATTGATTTTGGGGTCAGTAGGTCAAAGGTCAAGGTCACAGTGGCCTTGACCACAAAAACCTTGTCCGATCAATAACTAGACAACGCTTTGTGATACAGTCCTCATATTTGGTGTGGAGGTTGGTCATGACCAATAGAAGAACCCTATTGATTTTAGGATCAGTAGGTCAAAGGTCAAGGTCACAGTGGCCTTTGCATACATAAAACGTTGTCCGATCAATAACTAGACAACGCTTTGTGATACAGACCTCATATTAAACGATTGTTGGATGTGTCTCTTCAAAAGTTATATAAATGGTTCCGGTCCGCTGCCTAATTAGGTCATGACAGCTAAAAATAGATTTTTGACTTTGTCAATCTTTGAACGACATCTCCTCCTATATTACTGGGTCAATTTTGATGAAACTTCACACAAATGATCATTTGATGAGTCTCTTCAAAAGTTATATAAATGGTTCCGGTCCGCTGCCTAATTAGGTCGCGTCAGCTAAAAATAGATTTTTGACTTTGTCAGTCTTTAAACAACATCTCCACCCAAACCGCTAACCCAATTTCAACCAAACTTGACACAATTGATCATTGGATGAGTCTCTTCAAAAGTTATATAAATGGTTCCGGTCCGCTGCCTAATTAGGTCACAACAGCTAAAAATAGATTTTTGACTTTGTTGATATATAGGAGTTCCACCGTCTTGTAAATTGCTTTCATGACTGGTACCCTTCATTGCTAAAGCTTACAAAAGTCTCTAAATTTCCAAAAATTTAAATTCAATGCTAATAGATATCACTTGCACGTCAGGGGGGGCATTTGTGTTTGACAAACACCTCTTGTTTTAATAAAAACTATTTTGATGTTGAAGTTCGTAATTGTTGTCGCTGAAGGTTTTGAAATATAATATTTTCATTTCTGTTTAAAATCAAAATGACCATGGACCAAAACAAATGGACGGGACTGCGATATTCAGGTCCGAGTTTATAGTTTTATGACACTTAGCTGTTGTGTACATGGGTGCCCGAGGCATCGTGTCACTATCACGTAATCTCTCAATAAACAGGAAATTTTGGAGCCGTGACCAAGACCAAGTTTCTTCATATTAATTAATATAATTGTAAAACCCATTCTAAATTCAGTTAAATTTATGTTTCATTAATTATCCTTTTCAATATTTTTAAATCCTGAGATTTTGCCTGAAAATCCTTAGATCCGGAGAAGAACCTTACGGTCCGGAGATTTCAGATAAAATCCTGAGATTTTGGAGGTCTGCAGACATTTTATCTTCTTTCTACATCATTCCCGTAACACGTAGATATTCATGAAATGCGACTTAAACTAATGTCTATTGACTATGGCTGACGATCTTATAAAAAAATGATGTTTATAATAACATGAATAAGACGTTAACTACTACATGATCTGCCATTTCAACGCTACAAATTATAGTTATAGAAATATGGGACTGAACTCGTGAAAATTTTTAGGTATTCGAAAAGTTAACGCTTGAAGTGACAATAACAGTTAAGTTCAATTTGATGATTTGAGATAATTAATTTTAAGTCTCCTCAAATGTCAGACATCAAACAAGTTTTTACACCTCAATATGTCACCATCGTTTTCAGGGCAGAATGGGAATGGGAATATTGTGTCAAATATATAGGGACAATTAACAGTAACACGGTCGTGTTCAAAGTATGATTTCTAGTTATTAAACATAAAAATAATTTTAATCCAGGACTGATAAAAGAAATATACGAATGAATACAATAAATTTTAGTTTTAAACATATGTTGGAAGGAAGTAAAATAGTAAACAAAATAATAACGCTTAACGGGCGTTGAATACAACGGCGATACATTGTTGAATTCATCCGTTTTCTCTTCCAATTTAGGGAGATCAAGTTACATAAAATATATTTTTTGAAGTAAACGCATTTTGTCAGAAAAAACACGAGATGCTTATATTATGTGTCTGTGGCAAATAGACAGTAACATGCAATCCACATTTTCTTTGTTTTTATATAAGACTTCCTGATTCAAATTTGCAACCACGTCTTTGATTGTTTTACGCTTTTCACAGTCAAATCTTGCCGACCAGACTTTTTATAGCCTGCAATATTCGGAAATTCGTAAAACTTGAATTTATTGTGCCTCATCACAATTATTATTATAATTAACATAAGCTTTAAGACGACACCGTGATCATGTCCGTTCATTCTGTTAGCAATGACACTGTTAAATGCCCCCTCACGCGTCGGTGTAGGATAAAACCAATATTTTCGTACCTAAACGTGAGTACGACGCATGTGCACAACAATGTGAAAGAACTCTATTTGTACTGTAATTCATCTTATCAGTACAATGAATATTTGTTATATTGAATTGTCCTGGGACACTATGTCAGAGTTTTACTGTAAACAATCACCTTGATGTCACTTGTTAGAACCATGATCCTAACTCAAAGGTCAAGGTTACACATTTGCTGATAAAGAAAATAAAAGAAATTGTTTAACATCTTATTGCTAATCTGATTTTATTATGACTGTAACTGTTTTTTTTTGCAGGCAAAATTGATTCGAGTGTTGCAAGTTGACAGAGTGTACCAGAAAGGCGAAGTGATTATCAACATGAGTTATTTGCCAAGAGTTATCTTTCCACATGCACCTAATACAGCTGAAGATGTCAAGATCAGTAACCTGTTTTTCTGAGGTAAGTGTGCTTTACTTAGAGAGAAATTTGATATTCTATACACAAATGAGGATCCAATTTGTTCACAGATGTCAAATATTATCAAAGTAGTTGTCTCAACAACATCTAAGAATTGTAAAGTCCAGGGCTTCAGGTAGACATATTCAATTTCTACAATGTCAATGTTTTTGTTTTAATTAATAGGAAATAATATTTCGATTTTCAAATACTTGTGACACAGGTTAACTTCTGACAAGAGTGGATAATCTGTGTTTTCTCATGGTGTAGCACATAAAGTTTTATATTCACTGCATACATTGTAGTATTTCAGCCTATATCATTCACCTACGTATGTTTTCAGCATGTGTTTATTAATGAAGTCTGTACCAAAAAATAACCTTCTATTTTTGTGTGCCACCAGTGTAGATCTGGATCGGCCTGTAAATCCAAGGATTTGATTCTGTTCCCTTCTTGATCAGAAAAAATATGGTGAATCCTATAGCAAACAGACTTTCACAGTGAATATCCCTATCAGACTGCAGGTTGATCAAGATCTACACAGGTTACACATGAGATAAACTGTGAATTATGTAAACGTTTTAACTTCCTGCATTTGTATTGTATGTTACAGATCGAGAAGTTACAGGAACAGAATGAGAGGGTGAGATCTTGGAACAATCATATGAGTTTGTCCCAGCCTGTGACTAGGTGTGCATTGGGTGTTGTCATGATTAATCTAGGAAGTAGGTAAGGATATTTGCATAATATGGTATCAGATTTGAGATTTTCTTGCTTTTCACTCAATAAAAAAGAGATTAGTTCAAATCATTTTGTTCCTTCTTGACCGACCAACAGGCTAAAATAGCACCCAGAAAAAAACTCTAACTATCCGTGCCATCTGATCTGAATCTGTTCTTGCCGCAACTTGATCAGAAATAACTTAATGAATCTAAAGGTTGACAGTGTAGATTTTGGTTAGACAGAACATATGTGATCTGGATCTACACTGTATGAAATATAGGTGCATCTGTGGAGTAAAGGCTTATAGAACTTAACAACTGAATGATAGAGAAAAAATTAATATGGATGAATATATGTGTTTTGTGGGACTTTATTAAAATTAAAAGACAAAAATTGACATTGCTTATGTTATAAGTAGAACTTGATTTAAAGTAGAACTTGTGGATTATCATAATTTATTTTATGTTTTCTAAATTATAAATTAAAAAGTTTTCTCAGCGAAATAAAAATGGTATTCCACTGTTTTGAAACTGTGGAATATCATTTTTATTTTCAATGATTTTGCCGAACTACTTTTTAGCTCGACTATTCGAAGAATATGTCGAGCTATTGTACTCACTTGGGCGTCGGCGTCGGCGTCCCGCTTTGTTTAAAGTTTGCGTGCAACCTACTTATATCTTAAAAACAACTGTAGCTACAGCTTTGAAACTTGGCACACTTGTTCATCATCATGTCCTGAGTGTGTATGTCAAGAACCATAACTCTAACTTTCATTTTGATCAAATTATGGCCCTTTTTCGACTTAGAATTTCAGGTTAAAGTTTGCGTGCAAGCTACTGTACAAACACATAACTTCAATAATACTTATACTACAGCTTTGAAACTTGGCAAACTTGTTCATCATCATGTCCCGAGTGTGTATGCCAAGAACCATAACTCTAACTTTCATTTTCATCAAATTATGGCCCTTTTTCGACTTAGAATTTCAGGTTAAAGTTTGCGTGCTAGCTACTGTACAAACACATAACTTCAATACTACTTATATTACAGCTTTGAAAACTTCAACACTTGCTCATCATCATATCCCAAGTGTGTATGCCAAGAACCATAACTCTAACTTTCATTTTGATCAAATTATGGCCCTTTTTTGACTTAGAATTTCAGGTTAAAGTTTGCGTGCAAGCTACTGTTCAAACACATAACTTCAATACTACTTATACTACAGCTTTGAAACTTGGCATACTTGTTCATCATCATGTCCCGAGTGTGTATGCCAAGAACCATGACTCTAACTTTCATTTTCATCAAATTATTTCCCTTTTTCCACTTACAATTTCAGGTTAAAGTTTGCGTGCAAGCTACTGTACAAACACATAACTTCAAGACTACTTATATTACAGCTTTGAAAACTTCAACACTTGCTCATCATCATATCCCAAGTGTGTATGCCAAGAACCATAACTCTAACTTTCATTTTGATCAAATTATGGCCCTTTTTCGACTTAGAATTTCAGGTTAAAGTTTGCGTGCAAGCTACTGTACAAACACATAACTTCAATAATACTTATACTACAGCTTTGAAACTTGGCAAACTTGTTCATCATCATGTCCCAAGTGTGTATGCCAAGAACCATAACTCTAACTTTCATTTTCATCAAATTATGGCCCTTTTTCGACTTAGAATTTCAGGTTAAAGTTTGCGTGCTAGCTACTGTACAAACACATAACTTCAATACTACTTATATTACAGCTTTGAAAACTTCAACACTTGCTCATCATCATATCCCAAGTGTGTATGTCAAGAACCATAACTCTAACTTTCATTTTGATCAAATTATGGCCCTTTTTTGACTTAGAATTTCAGGTTAAAGTTTGCGTGCAAGCTACTGTTCATACTCATAAATTCAATACTACTTATACTACAGCTTTGAAACTTGGCATACTTGTTCATCATCATGTCCCGAGTGTGTATGCCAAGAACCATGACTCTAACTTTCAATTTCATCAAATTATTTCCCTTTTTCCACTTACAATTTCAGGTTAAAGTTTGCGTGCAAGCTACTGTACAAACACATAACTTCAATACTACTTATATTACAGCTTTGAAAACTTCAACACTTGCTCATCATCATATCCCAAGTGTGTATGCCAAGAACCATAACTATAACTTTCATTTTGATCAAATTATGGCCCATTTTTGACTTAGAATTTCAGGTTAAAGTTTGCGTGCAAGCTAGTGTACAAACCCATAACTTCCATACTACTTATACTACAGCTTTGAAACTTTCAGCACTTGTTTATTATCATATCCCGAGTGGGTATGCCAAGAACCATAACTCTAACTTCCATTTTGTTCAAATTATGGCCCTTTTTCGACTTAAAATTTTAGGTTAAAGTTTGCGTGCAAGCTAGTTTCTTTAATACTTCTTGTACTATAGCTTTGAAACTTTCAACACTTGTTTACCATCATGAGCCTGACTATGTATGCCAAGAACCATAACTCTTTCTTTAATTTTTAATCAAATTATGGCCCTTTCTCAACTTAGAATTTCAAGTTAAAGTTTGCATGCAAGCTTGTTACTTTCATACTTCTTGTACTATAGCTTTGAAACTAAAGACACTTGTTCACCATCATGACCCTGACTATGTATGCCAAGAACCATAACTCTTTCTTTGAATTTTATCAAATTATTGCCCTTTTTTTACTTAGAATTTCAGGTTAAAGTTTGCGAGTAAGCTAGTTACTTTCATTCTTCTTGTACTTTAGCTTTGAAAGTTGTTCACTATCATGACCCTGACTATGTATGCCAAGAACCATAACTCTTTCTTTGATTTATATCAAATTATTGCCCTTTTTATATTTAGAAAAATTAAGGTTAAAGTTAGCGTGCAAGGTGGTGAAATCTCATATCTTTCATTCTATTAAAACAACAACTTTTAAACTTTGTATGCCTTTATTTTATCATACATCAGGTTGATTTTCAAAGGCCCATAACTCATCCTTGCTTTTTTTTATTAAATTTTTGCCCTTTTTCGTTTAGAAATTAGAATTAAGTAGGGATGGCAACGAAAAGCAAAATTGGCATTCGAATATTCGGTTGTGAAAGTATTCGAATATTCGATAGTTATTATGTTTATTTGCGATCTCTTTGAACATAGTATCATGGAGTTCGCTGTACAAGTCAGTAAACAGGCACTTCCGGTTGTATAACGGCATTCCAATTAGAAATAACGCTCAAAGTTGCAATCAGGTCAAGCTAAAATCTCATTTTCTAACGTTTAATGTTCATGTGATGTCCGCTTGCAGATTAATAACATGAAGTTACTATAAAAGAGGTCAGTCTACCTTCGTTTTCTTTTTACGTGTATTTCCGGGACAGAGTAATTTTATGGTAATATCGTTGTCGTCACAGTCTTAATGCCGATCGTCTAAATATTACACACATTGTTTATCATTTTAATTTTATTTTAATTATTTCATATCATTATTTCTTACGTAAGCTCTATGGTGTGATATAGGTTTCTTCCTGGTTTCAACAGTAATTGACTCAAGTTTGAGTTTGCATGTGACTGCAATAGCAGTCGTGATTGGATGCGCGTGATAGCGATTATGCAAATTATCTTTATTATGAAAATCTTATGAATCGGCTTTTTTTTGCTTCATGCAATGATAATTGTTTTCTATTTTAATTAAAATATGCACGCGCGTTATTCATTTCACACCCTTGTGCAGAATTCTTTATGAAATGGCGATCGGTATTGTTCTCCAGAATCACCGATAATTGACGTTAACGGGTCACTCAAACTGCCAAATGCTGTTTATTGGGGGCCAATAAATTGACTATGACACGTCTTATAATAACACCAGGTGTTCTGTTAATTGCACATCGAATTTAGCATGTTTAGTGGGGAAAAAAGTCCTTGCACGAAATAATTCAAATTTATTTGATTTTCTTTATATTTCATTTTACAAAATTTAATATTCGAATATTAAAAAAGTATTCGAATGTCCCGTCGGCATTCGAATATTCGAATATTCGTTGCCATCCCTAGAATTAAGACTTAGAAATTATGGTTAAAGTTTCAATGTTAGTGTTTTTCATAGGTAATGCTATAGAAAAGGTTTAAAACAGATGTACTTAACATACTTTGGTTGAAAGTGTTGAGCGGTTATACTATACTATACTATATTATACTATACTATACTATACTATACTATACTATACTATACTATACTATACTATACTATACTATACTATACTATACCATACCATACCATACCATACCACACCACACCACACCACACCACACCACACCACACCACACCACACCACACCACACCACACACCACCACCACCACCACCACACCACCACCACCACCACCACCACCACCACCATCACCACCACCACACAACCACCACCACCACACCACACCACCACCACCACCACCACCACCACCACCACCACCACCATACCACCACCACGCCACTACCACCACCACCCCCACCACCATCCCCCCACCACCACCACCTCCCACCACAACCACCACCACCCCCCTCCATTATAGAAAAGGTTTAAAACAGATGCACTTAACAAACTTTGGTTGAAAGTGTTGAAAGGTTATACCACACCACACCACACCACACCACACCACCACCACCACCACCACCACCACCACCACCACCCCACAACCTCCACCACCACACCAACACCACCACCACCACCACCACCACCACCACCACCACACCCCCACCACCCACCACCACCACCACCACCACCACCACCACCACCCCCCCATCACTACCAACAACAATACCAACAACAGCAAAAACACCCACACCATCAACAACAGCAACCAGCATACCATACCTTACTATACTACACCCCACCCCACCACATCACTATAGGTGGGCAGGGATAGTGGGTTGATGGGTGTGGGATCAGGGGTGTATGGACTGGGTTGTGTAAACCCTCTAAAAAAACTACAATAATAAATTAAGTGTAATTTATTGATTTCCTAACTTGGATTAAGAAACTTTTGTTCATGTGTGTGTGTTGGGTGTCATAAACTCCTGAATCACTCCCCAGTTTAAATGAAGCCCAGTTTTAAATGTGCTTAAATATGTCTGACTTCGAATATTCGAGCGTGCAGTCGTTTCCGACTGGCTCTTGTTTAGCTTATGACCTCTCTTTGGTACGCCATTGATGGCATGATGTTTCTTTTGAAAATGATGCAGATTTGAATAAAATTAGATGTTGTTTTCCTTTTGTTTTTTTATCGATAATAGTGATAAATAAGCTGTTTGAAAAACTTAAATCGGACATGAATTTCAGAACAATTTTCTATTCAACAGTTTTAAATGGAAAATTAAGCGGATATTGTTTTTTGGGGGCCCTCTACAGGGAACAAGAAACTCTGAGTATCCAGTTCTTTACTGATTACTTTGTAAAGAAAACATAAATTAAAAGGAAAATTTGTTTGTTTCAGTGAAATACTGATTTTATTTCACATATGAACACCAGAAACTGGCAATTTTACTGGTGGCTACACCACTCGTGAAAATATCAGTTTCTGGAGTTCATTCATGAAATAAAATTGATATTTCACTGAAACAAACAAATGTCCTCTATTGGCTAACAATTGACCTGACCATCTGGTTAATTGCAATGAGGCTTCATATGTTTAAATATCTTTAATCAACACTTTGGCTTCTTGTGGCAGTTTTATGACAATATACCTGAAATTTACTAATTATGACATGTCAACATTTGGGTAGAAGCATTGCAATAATATTTACATATTTTATGAACATTTGGACACAAAATAAGTATCCATATAGGCATAATTATACTGACATAGTAACTGGATATACATTATTCGTTGACATCAAGCAATACTTATTTTTAAAATGTTTTCCTTTGGTAGGTAAGTAATGTTACTATACACCTGTGGAAGCATTGAACCTGAAAGAGAGATAAAATACAAAGAAAACCTGAAACAAAGAAAACTGATGGAGGCAAAGTAAACCTGAGATAAAGAAAACCTGAAATAAAAACCTGAAAGAAATACAATCAAAACCCGAGACAAAACAAACCTGATAGATAAAGAAAGCCGAAAAAAGTCAAAGAAAAGACAAAGAAAACTGGATGGCAGCAAAGTAAACCTTAAAGATACAGAAAAAGCCTGAGACAAATAAAGCCAGAGAGACACAGACGAAAGGTAGGATTATTGTTAGAGAATGTTAATTGTTACAAAATATCTCATTACTTGGCATGTTTTTTCCAAAAGATTTAATCAATAGTTTATGGAGTTATCAAAGAATGCAAGTGGTTTATAATGCGAAGCCCTACCACATATGCCTTTATCAACCTGAAAGTATTTCAAGTTCCTATGAATGCGAAAACACGCAAAACTCATATCAAGTTGCAGACGATCGACATAAGAAAAATGTGTCTCATTCCACAAATAATTATAGTGTTGGCAAAAATGCAGTAAATTAGTAAAATGCCAGATAATGTTTGTCTGAATTGTCAATTATACATGTCAGATTCATTTTCAGTAAAAAAAATTGCATGTATATTTTCATTAAAAAAAATTCAAACAAATCCGTTTGATACTCGCATCCTGAAAACACCGCGATGAACAATGTTAAAATGCACATTACCTTCCTTGATGTGCTTGAAAATGATCACAATGTTTTTTTAATTCTTCGTTGTTTGACTGAACTCATTTATAAATTTGAAATGATTAATCAGTATGTTATTAATTTTATAATCTCTTAGTCAACATTAACAATAGTAAACAATGTGTAAGACCTGTAAATAGACTTCCCTATATAAACTATAGTAAACATGACATGTTTCAAAAGGCTGGCAATCATAGCTGGTACCATTTGAATAAGGGCTAACTTACATGCTTTTAAAGCTAAGTGTTTCTACAGTCCATTTCCAGCAAGAAAAGTAGGGGTCATGTATCAATTAACAGAGATTTGACACCTTGAAACTGGTGGTCTGTTTTTTTCACTTCTGTGTGAACTTCTAAACTGTTTTACATATGCCGTCCTAAAACCAGGGCCTTTTTTCATATACTGCATTTCCAAAAATAAATTTTCTATCAGTGTGTCAATAAAATCATCTCATTTACTTAACATGTTCCTTTCAGGCCATTCTAGCCATTTAATGCCCCCAAAAGGCAAAAAAATTAGGACTATTTAGTGTCAGCTATTATTTTCTGACAACTATTTATTGTCTGACTAGAGTAGGAACATCCGCTGGACTATTTACAAGTAATTAGCCACAATGTCTCCTCCTGTGCAATTATTGACTAAATATGCTCTTCAATTGTAGAGAGCACTAAGGGGAGGTAACAGTTTGAAAGTATGTGTACTCTATTCTGACCAAAATCTGGGAAACATTTTGTGATAAAACAGATGTTTGGAATGGAAGCTCATTATTGACAAGGAGTCAGTAAATGCTTGCTTTTACTGGACAGCTGGTGGTGCATCATTCATGTCTCTAGTTAAAACATTGTGCACAGTCCAATATTTTGTGTGACTTGTAAGCAGTTAATTGAATAAACTTCTTTCATCAAAAAAGGAAAACTATCATAGAAGCAAAGTGCAAGACATTGTAAATATCTGTCTTGTATGTTATTTAAGACTTTTGGGGAGCCTGATGAAGGTAGAGAGATAGGAGGGCTGTCACAGTGACCAATCTTGTGCAAGAATCCTGAGCACCAAACAAGGCAGGACAATGTCTTACTTACAGCATACACAAGTTTCCTAAATATGGAATGGATAAATGATAAAAACAAATAATGAAAGTCTTTCTTTAATAGGAAAATTTCGGGAATATTATACATCAAAAGCAGTTATGAGCCAAGTGTACCAATTTATTGATCAATCCTTATTTGTCATCATTCATTCATTGCAAATTGTTCTTCAAACATTGTACTTGTTCCAGATAAAGCAAACATACCTTTAATTGATAAAACAACTTTTAAACTAGATGAAATTTTGATTTGCATATTCACTTGTTTTTTTTATTAGTTTATCAGTTCTATGTAACATAGGGGCTCATTGACTGCTGCAACTGTAGAATTGTTCAAGTGGTGAATTCCTACATGATTCCTGTCATATTAAAGCAGTGATGTTTAATGATTTATGTTCTTTCTGGGTTAAAATGTGTCAAGAAAAAGCTCATATTCCTAGTTTTGATATGAAGTTTGTGGAAGACTTAATCAGCTTTGCCTTTATAAATATTTTGTTGTAGTGTTTGAATTTATATTATGTAAAGCTTTAAATGTCATATATACAATCCATTTCAGAGGAGGACTGCTGCAACTGTAGAAGCCATGTTCTAAACAATGAATGGTGTCATACTGACGTGGAAATCCCCCAAGCAAATACCTGGTGACAATGGTAATGTTGTAAAATCTAGATCAGTTAACACTAGGGCATCTGTCAGGAGAAATGAGCTGTGTTACGTGAAAAAATCTCGTCTAGAAAGTAGAGACTATGAAATGATGCCATAAAATTCAATGTACATTGATCCTTATTATTAAGCATTTTAGCAGTTAACATCTCTTTTTAGACCAAAATATTGTACATACATTTGCTTAATTATTAATGAACAGTTGTTACAGTGTTATTTTATTTCCCTTGAGAATTATTTTCCAGTACTTCAAGCTAGGACAATTGTGCAAAATAAAACCAAGCCAAATTAAACTGTGAAATAATGTGTCTTAATAGAACAATAAAGCTTTCAGGTCTCTGTGCCACTTTGAGATTTTTCATATGAAATTATATGATGCCATGGTAATTTTCAAGGTTAACTAGGGGTAGGGGTTATGAAAATGAGCCTTTTAGGTTAAATCAGATTAAATCATGCTATATTAAAAGTCAGCATCTTTTCCCCGAGGTCTGTCATCAAACAAGAAATTGGGTTAATAGGGAAAATACAAGATAAGACGATTAGATCATAGGAAAGCTTGCCCTTTTGATTTAACTAAAACTGGAGACCAGTCTCAAATCTCAAGCACCTGATTGGCTGAAATGGAATCTAAACTCTGTTTCAGCCAGTTAGATGCTTGAGATTTGAAAATGGTTTTCAATTTCAGTTTTATGATCTCTTGATGATGGTGTTTTTTTATTAACCCTTTGTTCCATGTAGGGGTTACATGGCGTTTGTGACCAATGTAGATCCAGATTAACTGGCCCGTTCAGGCCTTCTGATCAGGTGCCATGATGACAAACAATCTTATGCTCAAGCTAAATTTTCAACTCACCTCACATATTTAAATTCTGAGTAAATTTTCTTATTTAATTGGAATACTTAATGATACTCAAAAAACAAACAAACCCAAAACAAACTACTTCCTTTTATCATGAAAATATTTCTTATAGCACTTAGTACTGCTGAGATACTTTAAAATAATTGTTTGAGTATAAACTCAGATACATGTATTTGAGTTTCTACTCAAACAGATTCTTAATCAAAATATATGAATAACAAATTTTCAAAACTGCATTTTATAAACGTATAAAACTTATTCTAAAAACCAGAATAAGTCAGCTAGACTGTGAATCTTCAGAAATGTTATCACTTTAAATGCAGATTTAGTTTAAATTCCAATTCTATGCTGAAATAGTTTAAAATCAAACTCAATACTGAAATAGTTTAAAATCCAACTCAATGCTGAAATGGTTTAAAATCCAACTATATATTTTCATGATATTAGTGCCTGGATCTACACTGGTCACTTCTTGGTCAGAAATAACTTATTTATCTGGAGCAAAAGCAAACAACAGATGATACAGATGCTCTGGAACTATACATCTAAACTTTTTTCACATTGTAAAACAGTCATATACCATGGAGTTAACCCTTTCCTGTATAGATACACCTTTATTGCTAGGGCGAACAGTTTATATCCAGATTAGCTGTCTGATCAGGATTTAAACTGTTCGCTTCTTGAATTATTAGGTTATTTTTGACCAAAATGTGACCAGTGCAGATCCTGATCAGACGGCACAGAGGTGCCGGCTGATCTGGATCTACACTGGTAGCACATGCGTAAAAATGCATATATATCAAGGAAAGGGTTAAATTAAACAATATAAAAACTTCAATTTTAAAGTAAATAATATCATAACTTAACTTTGATCTGTTTCCGACTTATAATTTGTGAAATGGAGTATAATTATTGTGTTTCCTCCAACAGCTCTAACAGCTTACAGTGTATGGTGTACAGTGTGGAGCTACACCACCTGTAACTTGCATGCTTGATCCCCAACCACGGAGTGCAGGGACAGCTTATTGTGTTTCCCTCAACAGCTCTAACAGCTTACAGTGTATTGTGTACAGTGTGGAGCTACACCACCTGGAACTTGCATGCTTGATCCCCAACCACGGAGTGCAGGGACAGCTTCAGGTTGTACCTTGACTCAAACACAGACATCTAAAGAACAGGTATGTGGTAGATACTTTCATATAATGAGAAGTTTGTAGAATGCATTTTCTCTTCATAAAATTAGGGCTGTACAAAAGATAATTAAAGACTGTTATTCTACATGTAATAAATTCATCCAATTAGCGTCCTTTAATTGTACCACGTGACCGTCCAATATTTTCCCGTATTGGATCCAAAAAAGTTCGTATTTTTTTCATATTGGATGATTAAGTGCAATTGCACTTTACCATTGTTTTACAATGATAAAAGCCATTGACCGTAAAAATGATCCGAAAGAAAAAAAACACGTGGTCGTGTAGGCGCTTGTCTTTAAATACACACTGAGACGAGTAAAGCGTCTGGTGACAGTGACAAGTAATATCATACAATTGATGCAGGCAATATGACGCAACTTGTCAAGTAAGAGAAATGTAGAACCAGGGTCTATTTAATTAGTATTAAATAGACCCTGGTAGAACTTAATAAAATATTGGACCGTACAATATGGAATATATATGGAATAGTCTTTAAAAGCTTGAAAAGTCATGCTTCATTTATTAGATATAGAATAAAAAGGTTATTAGACGTTTTACAGTACAATATGGGATATATTTGGACTCGTACACAGCTTGAAAAGTCATATTGGACTCGCCTAACGGCTCGTCCAATATGACTTTTCAAGCTGTGTACTCGTCCAAATATATTCCCTTATTGTACAGTAAAACGTCTAATAACCTATAATTATATCCAAAATTAAACAATCATTGAATCAATATACCGACATGCATTCAGTTTGCAACAAAGTTTGGGACAGCATTTATATGGTTCTTGCTGAAATATAAACATTGCAATCTATTTTTAATAATGTTTATATTAAAAAACGTTGTAACCATTCACAGGAAGTGGGCAGAAGTTATTTAACCAGCTGACCAGCAGGGTCCTATCATAGCCCAGTGTACAAGTGGTCAGTTTGACAGTCAAGAGTTGAAGGTTATAAAACTGAGTTTGGAAACCAGTCTCAAATCTCATGGATCTGATTGGCTGAAATGGTGACTGGTCCCCATTTCAGCCAATCAGATGCTTGAGATTTGAGACTGGTTTCCATGCTCAGTTTTATAACCTTGGGCACGGGTGTTTACTACCAGGATGGATCCATGAGCAGTGCAGGTGAAGAGCCCAACTTTATTTCAGTAAGCCAAATTATTCAGTCCCTTAAGACTTGTAAGTTTGTTAATTGCTATTCAGTAGGTTACAGACCACTTATTAATGTTGATTTGGCATGTAAACAATTTTGTGAAGGGAAATTGCAGGCCTGCAACAGGAAGTCAGAACTGACTGGTGGAAAATGAAAATTGAAATATAAAAAGAACATGATTTGGAGAAAATACATAGGTTGAGTAGAAAGCCGAAGAAAATAACTGTGAAATGGTTGTTTATTTTCTAAATTTTCCACGTTTAAAAGTGGATATTTTTGACAGTTTGTAAACAAACGTCTGCAGACTGGGGTTAAAAAATTCTGGCTAAAATGTCAAAAAAGTTTATCGTCATGTTATGATGAAAGTGAGATTTTAATGTGTCTCTATGTTGGGTCTATTAAGAAATGTTAATAGTAAATTCAGAATTATGATGAAATGCTTTAGTGGAAATCTATGGGATTCAAATTAGAAGTCTATAGAATATAACATTTTGTAAAGTCCAGAATGATCCTTCGTCAGTACTAGCATTTTAACCACACCAGTATTGTATATAACGGCACAACATCTAGGCCATCTTTGACAATCAGCCAGATCAGATCATTAACACCAGGGTTATGGCCCTGTAGATTTATTGACTGCACAATAAACATTGTAGACCCTGATCAGTATATACTGTGATGATCGGTAATTACACTTAATTTTCACAGATCAGTATTGCTTTAAATGGAAGTTTCATCAGTTTATTGCCATAAAGAATAATTATTGGGACATAATACTAAAACTGAATTGTTTCCAAAAAAACCTGATCAACAGTTTGTATTCAGCTAAATGCTCTGATGTGTATAAACACAATTAAGGCTTCTACAGTGTATAATGAAAGGTAAATGCTGATGTAATTGTATTGCAGTTCTGATGTGATTCACTGTCCATTCATCAGCCGGGGTAATGCAGATGGCTACAACTTACAGCTGAATAGATGTATATTCGTACACAACAGATAAGCTTATTTATTTTGGTTGTAAGTAATGCTACCATTATACTTAAATATTCCTTGTTAGTTGATTAATGACCATCATGTTATTCCAGTTGAAAGAATTAGGCTAGCAACTGTACATTTTCTAATTTATCAGGAATTTTTTAGAAACGTGCCCACGATCATAAAACTAAATCTGGAGATCAGTCTCAAATCTCTTGCATCTGATTGGCTGAAATGGCGACCAGCCACCATTTCAGCCAATCAGATCCATGAGATTTGAGACTGATCTCAAAACTTAGTTTTATGATCTTGGGCTCTGGAAGGAACAGACCCAAGTATGTATCAGAGTTAAACATATTTACTCTACTAGTATCAGTTACAGTTGTTGTTAGCTACAGCTCATACAGCAATTGTAAATAAGAATTTAACAAGCAGATTTTACAGTGAAAATATTAAGATGTTTAAGTGTACATTATTTACTTTTCCCATTAACTGAGAACTGCTCACATGTTTTGGTCTGATGCAGTTAACATGAACAAATTGGTTTTGCGATATTGATGTTTCAAGTCAAAACCAATCAGATAGTTTAAACAGATGTTTTGGCACTTATGAAGATTATTATGCCTTGATTGGCTGCTAAATCACACTGTATTTATAGTAAAATGATATAGTTTCCTCCTTTAGATTTCAAACAGTGTTACTTCTGCATCCTCTTTGTGATTCAAAATTTAAAAAGATAACATTGCAGATGGTGGCTGGTTTGCTTTTGAAACTTGTTTTTGAAATATCCTGAACTTAACACTAAAATTCATAACTGAAATAGAGTACAAACCTGTCTTTAGCAGCCACCCAAGGGTGTGACAAAAAGTGGCTGCTCTATACAGGTGGCTGTTAAAGACAGGTTAAAATGAGAACAAAATGTCAGTTTTGGACATATTTAAACTGGCTGTTTAAGACAGGTGGTTGCTATTCCCAGTTGGCTTCTAAGGCAGGTTTCACTGTAAATCCAGTCATTAAATCTCCAACTCTGTATTTTTATGTCTGAGCCAAAAAGTCTGGTTAAGCAATAACATAACATCTGCCATATCAGTGAATCTGTCACCAGTCAAGTTTCCAAAGCTTATTTTTTGTGTCGCCTGCGATAGCATGTTACTGTAATGATGGCTACTTACAGGTAGCATGTCTCTTGGGAGACTGGAAGTAATGACAAGATGGGCAGAGCAGGTAGTGATCACTGTAATACACCGAAGTTAATGTGTCAACATGATCAAAGCTTTATGTGATTCTCAACTCCATATGACACCAAGTCACGAGCTGTGTTGTCATGGTAAGTTGAATGTGGATGGAGTCCGAGGGGGTGGGTTGCATAGTGTATATCACAGCTTTGCTTTTGTGTTGTGTGTTTGCATGAGGTCGTCATTGATGGTCCTATATTCTTCTAAAAGGCCATCAAAGCAAGGACTTTTCAATAAAAAGGAAAGCAAATCGATGGCTTTTCTACAGCAAATCAATAATGTCTTTTGAAACTAGGTTGTTAGATACATTTTGGTAGACCTCCCTTAACTCAGTGACTGGTTTTGTGAAGTCAAAAATTGTCACGTTAAAATGTGTCATTGTTATGGAAAGGATATGGTGGTGTACATGAAAACTTACCTTCACAATTTGTTGTTTATTTATTACAGGGGAAAGACAGGGGAAAGACAAAGCATAGTACACAGGAGCATATACAAGGGCCCCAAAACAAACAGAACAGTGGCAAGAAAATTGTTGATACTGCAAAATCATTTATCTTTGTTGGCATGAATGTAAATGAGCGTAGGTAAAGTAGCATTTTCATGGGTTCTTCGTGGTTTTTTTCATTTTTTTTGTTTTATTAAAATTTACTTGTGACTTATATTTCTGATGTTTTTAATCTGGATACTTGACCTATGAAATTCATACTCTAACAACAGAGATGAATTTGCAGTATCGCAGTGTGTTCTGTGCACTGCCTGGCTGTCACAGGGGTCTTATCTGGATCTCATTGCTGTCAGGACCAGAAGGCAAAATGATCCTAGGAGATGTTTGTGGAAACTTGCAGGTATGTATGGTATAACTACTCATTAGCCATGCTGTGTGAAATTGATTCTTTAGAAAGTTGACCTTATTTCTTGAAATTTCTCTAACTTGACAGTAACAAATATATGATGATAGGCTCTTTATCTTTTAAATGGCTTCTGAGACTGTTTTAACTTGCAAGTAAAGAACTTTCCTTCAATTCAATTTGAATCATACTAGTCCTTGTGTTGTTATTAGGTGTGTTTTGTAGAAAATGTCACATAAGTAGTGGACTGTGCTGATTAGACTGTATGTATGCACAGTATTCTACTCTAATCCCATATATGGCATAAGCTGAACTAAAAATTCCAAATGATTAAGAAATTTGCATATAACATTGAGTTGCTTTCTTTTGATATTCAGTTATTATACCCCATCTTCGAAAAAGAGGTGGGTATGCAGTTTTACCCTTGTCCGAGTGTTCGTCCGTCCATCTGTCCGTAACAAAATTTCATTTGCACTTTTCTGAGCAACTGTACATTTATAGATTATAAAGATGCATTACATCAACCAAAGGGCATCTTTATTTTCCGTCACAGTTTTCTAAGCAACTATAACATGCAGCAGCCTGATATTTTGCATATTGCTTTATCCTACAGTCCCTAATGGTGTAAAGCGATTTTATGCTCCTTGCTCATCTAAGGTACTTCCTTAGATTTTTTACAAATAGATGACATATATGCACAATTTCCATCACAGTTTTCTAAGCCACTATAGAATGCAGCAGCCTCTATAGTCCCATATGGTGTAATATGATTTTATGCTCCTTGCTCATCTACTTCTTGTTAACTGATTACTTATATTTTTACTCATGATTCACATGTATACATGCAAAATTTCCATCGCAGTTTTCTAAGCAACCACAGCGTTTTTTTCCTTCTTTAACTACCTCCGCAAAACGGTACCATTCCCAAAGCTGACTGGAGTCTTCCCAATTCAAAGTACCGGACTTTCCCAATCCCCAAAGCTAATGTTTCCAACAACAAACAGTGCCGTTTCCCAAAAGACAAAAGACTTTTTTGCAAGAAATGTCGTTCAGTGTAAACAAACTGCACCGCACAGGGGAATAACTCTTATCAACAATCCAGTCAGACTCTTACTCAATTGTTATCATTAAATAAAGTACAGACATGTGCAGTCTTTCATCCGGTCCGCGTTTTATACACGTCCTTTTTTCAGACTGGTTTACGGTCAATAATTGCAAGTTGACTGATTCTTACGAATAAAATTGAGGCGCAAAGACCAGTCTACAGAAACTGAAAGTAGTTTTCAAACTTCACAACAGCGTTAAGAATGAGCGATTATTCAAAGGAAAACGTTAATAAATACAAACAGTCACTTTTTTGTTGAGAGATTTTGGGTAGATATCGACCGATCCCATGCCATTGGCGACGAGTCCTGAGTCTGAGCGATTTGAACCAATGAATATAGGCACTGGTATCGAGCAACCTCCCTTACTTTCCCCGTAAATTGGACTGAAGCTAAACTTGAATCCAGCCTTCCGACATATTTGGAAACCAAACTGAGTCCCACTCAGAATCTATCCTTGAGCTAGCTGTAGGCCAAGGATACATTGCCTCAACCTGACACTGAATCCAGCCCCCAAATCCTTTAATTATAATTTCAAATGCAGATTCATCAGATTCAGTTCACATTAATTGCAAGCTCAAAGAAACTTCTCCTGCCAAGGCCTAAAATAAAATATTGTGTGTTTCCCCATCCACGACCGACCCGGAAAAATCGGCAAGACCCAAAATATTTTATAGCCGAAACCTAAATGATAGTATTTTTATTTGGTACGTAACCTGGAGAAGATAAATAGCACTTTTTTCGAATCATTTTGAGTACAAAACTGATCGCTAGTAAGTACTAGAATAGTCGGTGGAAATCAGATGCTTGGTGATAAACCATACCTCGCGAAAGGCATCGGAACATCGGAAAGTCCGACAGATTTTGCTTTGGTCTGGTCAAATGTCGCATGTCTTTGGTCTTTCTGTCCGGCGGCTTTCAATCTAAAGGAAGAAACCATTTTTTCTTCATAAACTCCGGTTATTTCACTTCAGTAACGGTAAAATGATTTGTGATTGGTTGTCTGATTCCTACTGTCCAATCGCGAATTCGATAACATCATCTCACGGCGATGTATGCCTGGGGATATTTCACGAATCACAGAGCAAATGCCGGCTTTTAGGCCATAAAGTTTCGATGTTATCGAAATTTAAAATGGCTTTGTTGCCTGTGTTGATTTTCATCCCAGGGCAACAATAAAATGGAAGTCTAACAAAGTTTAATGGGATAAAAGTGCAAATTCGTTCGAAAGATTGGCGATCGGCAGTCGAAGTAAATTATCTTTGATAAACCGGAAGTAGCGTAATAAATATTGCCCGGATTACATGTACATCTAATCCATTTTTTTGTTTGTTGTAATGTATAAAAATGAACTCTGTCTAAGCAAAACTAGTATTTGAAGTTTTATTGGTGATAGTTTGTTAAAACTGAAATAAAATTTAATACAAGTTTTACATTTTGTTTTAAACAAATGTACCTAAAAAGACACAACTGACTAAATATTTAGTCTCCATCTTTTTTCAGTCTGGCATGTTTTCTTATGGTCCGGCAGCCTGAATTTCATTGCTCATCGGACCGCAAGACTGGCATTTTTTTGCCTTTTGCGAAGTCTGAAACCTAGGGAACATTCTATTTGTGTGTCTGTTAAAATGGATACGCCCGTCGTTTTTTAATATCCAGGAATATGTGTGACATTGATGAAGTTGTTTAGCCTGTTGGTGATAGGGAAATTTAAAGCAAAGGAATACCACCGGCTGACCTGTTGACAGCATTATATTTGCAAAGGAGTCAGAGTTTCTGGTTTCATGTTAAGATTATTGCAACACTGAGATGATCAGTACCTGAATAGATCTTTATCTATATCTTAAAAAAATAATAGTTACAGTACTTAAAGTTTTGATGGTCGAAATGCGAATTTGCATTAAATTGTATTTCAGTTTTAAGTATAAGGAAGTTTATTTCATTATTTATATAGCACTATTCCTGGGCAGGCTTATCACAAGGACGACTTGGTCACTTTGCATATATAAAGCATTCATCTATAGTACATGTAAACTTGGTACCTATTTATTTTAATTTTATAGTGTTGGTATTCCCCTTGGAGTTAATTCTAGAATATCTCAATGTGTATCATTTTTCAAAAAAATATCAAATAAAAAAATATTTTGACCTACCTACCTACCCATACTAAATCTGCTTGTGTAGGGATGGGGAAACAAAGAATATTTTAAGTCTGGCCCAATGGAAATTATTTTTCCATAGGCAGTCATTGGATTGGCAGTTACTTAGTTCTGGCATAACAGTTACATCACTTGAGGGTTTCCTGTTAAGGAACCAGACCTTATGATGCTTGGTGAAGCTGAATAAAACCCCTAGTGTTTATTAACATGAATTAAGAAAAAATCCCAATTTGGCTGCTTTTGTGAAAGATTTTTTTCCTAATTTCAAGATATTACGACGCAAAAAATTCCAAATCCTAAGGGAAGGGGACCCTTTCCCCTTTGGGGAAAAAATTGCTGAACCATGTCACGCAGCAGCCTTATGTTGTATATATTTATATTTTATATATAGGTAAACAGAAACATTGGACATCTTTTATACACATAACAAATGCAAATTATTGTTGAGAGCCATATTTCTCAAAGCGGGGGTATCTCTAGAGAGCTTTAGATTATAGATTTACTTTGTTCTTTACTTTCTTGTCACTACTTCTGTTTACAGATAAAGGACGTCCCAGTGTCATGTGTCCATGTTTGTCTTCTTAAAGTTGTGGGAACTTGGAGTAACAAGAGTTTGTAGGAGTAGGGGCAGAACTTACTATGATAGAAAAAGCTGTATAACAGGTGTGTTAAAGTTTGAAATATTTCTTGATATTTTTCAGGTTTTTATGCCCTCACAAAGTGGGAGGCATATGGAGTGGTCCTCATATGTCCGTCTGTATGTATGTCCCCCAAATCTTGTTTCATCAACTCCTAATTAACTATCAGGTGGATTTCTTTCAAACTTGCACGCATGTTCAAACAGGATGTGTAGATGATAGTAAAGAAAAGATTTTTTCCTGGCACCATATTAACCAGAGTTATGACCCTTTGTTACAAATGTTGTTGTAGCAGTATCCGAAGACACATTCAAGTTTTCATTAAAATTACAAGGAAGATTTCAGTTATGAGTAGAACTTTGAATTGTTGTAGTATTTTGTTAGAGGTTCATTTTGAGTACCTGTAGATAGTTAGTGCAGTTGGATTGTAGCATTAATTTGACTCGAACTTTGATGGAAATAAATGTTGAAAACTATGTCCATTTTAGCTCCAACAATTTCTTTTACTCTTTCCAAAGTCCTTTCACAGTCACAACCCATTGTCTTTCACAATTTTGTTTCGTTGAAATAACTTCTTTGTCACTATTACAGAGAAGGATATACCAGTGTCATGTGACCATGTTTCCAGCTGTAAAGTCATGGAAGCTTGGAGTAACCGTTAGTCGAAGCATAACTTACTTTGATAGAATATGCTGTATAACAGGTGAGTTAACCCTTTTTTCTCCATGTATACGCTTTTTTACGCATGTGTGACCATGGTAGATCCAGATCAGCTGGCACATTCATGCCGTCGGATCAGGATCTGCACTGGTCGCATTTTGGTCAGAAATAACCTAGTGAATCTAATAGTGAACAGTTTAGATCCTGATCAGATGACATGGATGTGCCAGCTAATCTGGATCTAAACTGTTCGCCCATGCAATAAAGATGTATCTATGGAGGAAAGGGTTAATCTTTCTTTGAAATCATACATTGACTGACAGTAGCAGGGTATCTTTGATGTGAAATCATACATTGACTGACACAGTAGAAGGGTATCGGTTCTGTGAAATAAAAAATTGACTGACAGTAGTAGGGTATCGGTTCTGTGAAATAAACTTTGACTGACAGTAGCAGGGTATTGGTTCTGTGAAATCATACATTTACTATCAGTAGCAGGGTATTGGTTCTGTGGAATAATGCATTGACAGCAGCAGGTAATCGGTTCTGTGGAATAATACATTGACAGTAGCAGGGTGTTGGTTCTGTGGAATAATACATTGACAGTATCAGGGTATCGGTTCTGTGGTATAATACATTGACAGTAGCAGGGTATCGGTTCTGTGAAATAAAACATTGACTGACAGTAGCAGGGTATCGGTTCTGTGAAATCATACATTTACTATCATTAGCAGGGTATCGGTTCTATGGAATAATACATTGACAGTAGCAGGGTATCGGTTCTGTGGAATAATACATTGACAGTAGCAGGGTGTCAGTTCTGTGGAATAATACATTGACAGTAGCAGGGTATCGGTTCTGTGGTATAATACATTGACAGTAGCAGGGTATCAGTTCTGTGAAATAAAACATTGACTGACAGTAGCAGGGTATCGGTTCTGTGAAATAATACATTGAAAGTAGCAGGGTATCAGTTCTGTGGAACAATACATTGATAGTAGCAGGGTATCAGTTCTGTGAAATCATACATTAACTGACATTAGCAGGGTATCAGTTATTGGAAATCATGCATTGACTGAGAGCAGCAGGGTATCAGTTATTGGAAATCATACATTGCCAGCTGATCTGGGTCACACTATCTTCAAAATGTGTATATACATGTATGGAGTAAAGGGTTAAACTAGTTCATCACTTGAGTTTGAGCCTAGGTCTGTAGGTCAAATGTTAAAGGAAAACCTTGTTTCCAGATCAGAATACCACCAAACTGGATAAAGCTGTTTCTCTCGATGTATTTATTAACCCTTTGATTCATCTAAATGGGCTTTATCGCATGTGCAACCACTCTAGATCCAGATCAGCTGCACATCCATGCCATCTGATCTGGATCTACAATAGTTGCTTCTTGGTAAAAATAACTTTAAAAAATAAATAACCTAAATGATCAGATGACTTTGATATATTGGCTGATCCAGATCTTCATAGAATGCTAATTGCAAAACAGTAATATTTCATTGAGTAATATGTTATTAAATGGAATCAAATACAATTTAAAAATAAATTATATCAGAAGATAACTTAATTTGTATTTTTCCAACTTGCAATTTGATTAAGCCTTTACTTCATATATACTTGTAAAAATACAAGTTTCTATACACATGTGACCAGTGTAGATCCCGATCAGCCCACACTTCCATGTGCCATGTCTGTTCTGGATCAACCTTGTTTGCATTAAGCTTCATTAGATTATTCTGATCTAGATGGGACCAGTAGAGACTGTACTCATGTGCTGGCTGATCTAGATCTACATTGGTCTCACATGCTTTTTAACACACTTATATACATGTGTGAAATAAAAAGTTAATGGAGCAATTTGTGTTTCCTCTGACAGCTCATAATGTATGGTGTACAATGTCAAGCTACTCCACCTGGAAGTGTGTGTGTGCTTGATCCCCAACCACAGAGTGCAGGAACAGCTTTGGGTTATACATTGCATCAAACACAGACATCTGAAGAACAGGTATGTACCAGTCGTAGATACTTCTTTTATTTACAGATATTTTGACATTTGAAGACATTTTTTGGTCAAATCCATGCTATAAAAAATACTTTGGTTTCAAATTGAAATGGCGTTTTGTTGTATTGTGATTTGTATGCCAGACTGTATCATCCAAAATGTACCAGTCACTGCACTAATTTTGCCACCATTTATTAATTAAATTAATTTTCAAAATTCAGTTTGCCACAAAAATTCTGACTCTTGGTTCATTCTGTAATTAAACAATGCAGTCCTGTTTTAATAATGTTTGTATTGAAAACATTGTAACCATTCACAGGGACTGGGTGGAACTTCATATCAGCTTACCAACAGGGTCCTATCAGACCAGTGTACAAGTGGTCAGTATGACAATTCAAGTGTTTACTACCAGGACAGATCCAAGAGCAGTGCAGGTGTAAAACTTGTAAAAAGCCTTGGAGATATTCATTCCCTATGGACCTTGTAAGTTTTTTCACTGATAATTACAGTTCTTGTTCTTAAAACCATACTTATTGCCTGTCATATACGTGAGTCTGTCACAAATCTAACTGCAAAAATATGGCTTAAAATCCTCAATGACAGATTTCATTTCACTCTAAAACTTTAATGTTGCTTATAACTTAAATAGTATGTGTAGTATTATAATGAAACTTGTATCACATCTATCTTTAACCAGGTCATTTTGTGTTGGTTTAAAATGTGGGATTTTCAAGGTCTGTAGTGGGAAAATTAAAACATTTCTTCTCCAAAGGACCCACTGTCTCTCTTGTTCATCAAATCCAAATTTAGATATATATCCAAAACAAGGTAACTTCCTGGCCATTTCCATCCTTGATTTCTCTATGTAATGTTCAGTCTAATGTGCCTGTAAGTTCTCCAAATTAAATAAATATTAATACACTTGCTCCAATCAGAGTACAGTAAAACCCCTCTATTACGGACACCTAAGGGACTCAGGGAAAGTGTCCTTAATAGCGGGGTGTCCTTAATAGTGGGTTTGAATCACCGGCCACTGTTCGTTACATCTTCCGTTCGACATCATTAATATATCGTTGATTTGAAAGCCTAATTGGTGTAAATCTAGCAAATGTAATAAATCAGACAAAATATGTATATTTACTTATTTGTTTGGCTTTTGCCCTATTTCTCAGACCCTCTAATAAATTCCATTTTTCTTTGTAGAGTCAATTCAACTCTCTGTCTTTTTTTTACCATTCACATAATGGAGAGCGCTGACAGAAGTTGTTTTTATATGTTTTATCTTGCAAAATGTGATGTGCGTTTGTATGAACTGGTCAAACTATTGCTGATTTACATACAAAAACAAAAATATCCAATGAAATCAATTAGTAGCGAATCTTTTCATTGCCGAAACCTGCCAATTTTAGCCAAATTAACTAAAAGGTACAATAATCTTAAACTGCTAAATGAAATTATCACTTTCCTCGATTAGGTACCCCAGGAAAATGTGTAAAATCACAGTTTGACAGGTCTGTTTTGATTGCAATTTGCAACTTTACCAATTACCGTAAATGAGTCTAATCATTAATATGTTAAGCGGTCGTATGTCGCGAACCGATGTCGTAAACTGATGTCGTGAAACTGTCAGAAAGTGGAACGTTAACAGATTCGACTGTCCGTAATAGCGGGTCTAAAATATGCATTAAAATTTATTTCGTACTGCGTCCGTTGTCCGTATTACCGGAATAGCGGGGTGCCAGTATTATTGAGTTATTTACTAGATACAAAAAGAAGACAAAATGTCCGTTCTTTAAAAAATTGCCCGTAATAACGGGTGTCCATAATGAGGAGTTTTACTGTATTCTCTAATTGTTTGCAGTTTATTTAGTTTCCTTGTTGCTGACTTTCATATTGTTATTGTTGTATCCAATATGAGTTGTGTGTGTTTATTTTAACCCTTTCCTGTATAGATACACCTTTATTGCTAGAGGGAACATTTAAGATCCAGATTAGCCGGCACATCCGTGCCGTCTGATCAGGATCTAAACTGTTCGCTTTCTATTCATTAGGTTATTTCTAACCAAAATGTGACCAGTGCAGATCCTGATCAGACGGTACAGATTTGCCGGCTGATCTGGATCTACACTGGTTGCACATGCGTAAAAATGCGTATATATCAAGGAAAGGGTTAAGGGGAGAAATGAAGACAGACATATCATGGTATAGAGGAGCATATATGAGAGTCCCAAAACAAACAACATTTCAGTGGCAAGAAAAATGTTAATACTGCAAAATCATTATTATTTATAATTGTGGGCATGAAATGTCATGGCATTTTCATGGGCTCTTAATGTTGTGATTTCATTTTCCTTTACTGAATTTTGATGTTTAAAATCTAGAACTTGACCCATGAAATCTTTACCCTACAATTAGTGATGAACTTTGCAGTATCTCAATGTTTTCCATTCACTGCCTGGCTGTTGCAGTAGACAGGGACTCATCCTGGGTGTTTCAGGTATCAGGAGATGTAGTCAGTACATATTGGTACTTTGTATTTTGGTTAGTTAGCATGTATTTTGGTTGGTCAGTAGGGCTACCATTGCTCTGTTTGGTCCACCAATGAATGACAATTGCTATACTTTTTTGTAGGTGGGCCAAAGGAAAGGATGGTACACAATGCTTGCACATAGACTAAGGTAGGTCTATCTTGTATGTTTTCAGTGTTGAACCATAGACCTAGGTCATCCCATGTTTGCTATGAACTACAGTACAGTAGACTCCACGAAATCGGGTATCAGCTATAAGAATATATCGGCAAATGGGGTATGATTTTCAAACACAAAACCATTTCCTATACAAGCAATGTAAATTTTATCGGCTATTTGGATATCGGACAAGAGAATATATCGCCAAATCGAATAGAAAATTTGCAATTTTTTTTTGCCAAAACTGATTGAAATCGAATATTTACATCGCCTGTTTACAGGAAATGACACCGGATGTACCGTTATCGTCCGTATCAAAGCTTATGACACCTTTATTATTTGTCTATTGTCCGCTGATAAGTCCAATTGAATTTTCTCGACAGCGATGAACAAGAACAGTGAAGCAAACAAACTTTAACCTGTCACCTCTTTCAAACAGATTATTCAATCAGGCGTTACAAAATACACAGCAACCTAGGCCTATCCGTTATCGAGACCTTATTGGTACATGTACTTACAATAATCCATGTTCAAATTCCATTGTCTCTTTTTAATTATAATTCGCACAATTCAAAAACGAACAAAATGTAATTTTTTCAAACATGTTTTAAAATCTAATAACTCAAAAAGTGAACAGTGTAGATCCTGATCAGATGACATGGATGTACAAACTGATCTGGATATATGGTTCACTGTTAGCGTGGGATAAAAGCATAATATGTGAGGCAAAACATGTATTCTTGTCACCGTCACAATAACTCTTGTGCACTTGCAAACAGTTTGTGAGTGGTTTATATTTTATCCATGTAATGGACCAAATGTTTTTCAAAACCAAATGTAACAAGTCTTAACAAAGGCTTCATCCAGCAAAGTGCAAGATAAGTGTAATAAAAGTATTAAAACTATACAGTATATGGTAAATATGGAATATTATAACAGTATGCATTCTGTAGGTTTGTATAAATTCAGTTGTATATAAACAATATCACGCGAGACCAAAGGTCGAGTGTTATGTGGTTAACATATGCAACAAGAAATAATACAAACCTACAGACTGCATACTGTCATATTGTTCCTTTAATTATATACCCTTCTCGCTCAAAACAAATTTAAATAAACTAAACAACAAAATTTTAGTCAAGAACGTGGTTTACATAATAGTAGAAATAAAAATAGTAACATGATAGTAAATTTTAATTTAGATACATTCTGGAAGCATCCAAACACGTTCTTGTGGCCAGATATAGACAAAGTCTGGAAATCATAAGGCATAAGGCTATTCGAGCTAGGGGAGGAAGAGTGGTAGTTGCAGGAAATAGAAGGGTGGACTGTCCTGACCATTCAGCAAGTTTGGTGTCTACACCTTGGTTGACCTGGAAAAGTGATAGATATGCAGCTTGTACAGGTAAACATTTCATACTTATAGATTACAACAATTTGACTGCTAGGTTAAATGTTTTCCTCAGTGCTTGAACAACAGTTTGTGAAGTATGGGAAACAAAGACCACAAAAATGTTTTTCATATCCAGCAAATGTTATGAAGATTCTTTTCAATATTTAAATAAACACTGCTAAGCACATTACTCCATAGATTCAAACTTTATTGCAAACAGTAAGGATCCATATCAGAAGATACATACAAGCTATCTGTCTGGATCTACACTGTTTGCTTCTTGTTAAGAAAAAACCTAATTAATCTACAATTTAATAGTGTAGATCCTGATCAGGAATCATGTGCTGGCAGATCTAGAACTACACTGTAAACCCATGGAATAACAAGCCATACCTGATAGGGTAAAGGGTAATATTCTCTGTTCTAACTAATTTATCTTGAAACTTTTTTGTAAGTGAAAGGGGACAGCTGGTGCTTTCTGGGCCCTTATTTTTCAGTGCTTATAAAGAATGTTCATATGACAATTTAACTACTGCATGGACACAGCCTGTATTTCACAGGTGACCAGTGTAGATCCAGATTCTTGATCCATAAGAGCTAGGGTTATGGTATTCACATAAGTAAATGATAGTGCCTCTACCTGGGCGCAAATCCTCACCGTCACAGCAACAGCATCTAGCCCATCAATTCTGACAATGTAACCAATTGAGCTAGCCGGGACAATCCCAGCTTGGGGTTGCTACCCAGGTGTCTGTAATCAAGGTCAAGGTCACTGTTGCTAAAAATAGAAATTCAGTTTCTGCTTAATAACTTCAGTTTGCTTTGGCATATTGACTCCAAACTTGATGTATGGGTAGCTTATATCAAAAGGCAGCTTGGGGTTGCTACCCAGGTGTCTGTGATTAAGGTCAAGGTCACTGTTACTAAAAATAGAACTTCAGTTTCTACTTAATTACTTGAGATTGATTTGGCCTATTGACTCCAAACTTGGTATATGGATAGCTGATATCTAAAGGCAGCTTGGGATTGCTACCCAGGTGTCTGTGTTGAAGATCAAGGTCACTGTTGCTAAAAATAGAAATTCAGTTTTTACTTAATTGCTTGTGTTTGCTTTGGCAAATTGACTCCAAACATGGTGTATGGGTAGCTTAAATTAAGAGTCAACTTGGGAAAGCTACCTATGTGTCTGTGATCAAGGTCAAGGTCACTGTTGCTAAAAATAGAAATTCAGTTTCCACTTAATAACTTGAGTTTGCTTTGGCATATTGACTCCAAACTTGGTATATGGGTAGCTTATAGCAAGAGACAAATTGGGATTGCTACCCACGTGTCTGTGATCAAGGTCAAGGTCACTGTTGCTAAAAATAAAAATTCAGTTTCTGGTTAATAACTTGAGTTTCATACTCAGGTGAGCTATTCAGGGCCATCATGGCCCTCTTGTTAGAGTTATTCCCCTTTATCAGATTTACTTGATAAATTTTGTCCGTAGCATAACTCCAAAACTACTTGAGGGATTTTATTCAAACTTCATATACTGACAGAGCACATTGGTAGGTAATGCAGTGTGTAAAAACAATAACTCTACCTTGCCTATTTTTAGGGGTTTTCTTCAATCTGCAACCACTTACTTGAAAACTGTACTCAGCATGACCATAACTATATGGCATTTTAAGGATTTCCTCTCCAGGTTAATTTTATGAAAGTACAACCTTCAGGTAACTTATTTCCGGCGGGGGGATTGACCATGTGTAACATGGCTCTTGTTTTTAATTGAAATATGTGGGTAACAAAACAGTACTGTATTTAAAACAAAAATATTATGATCAAATGATCTGTGTATTGTCAGATTTTAAATGATCATTCTGAGTTAAGTTTTAAATCCAACTCGGTATCTTTCGTGATATTGGGGCATTAAGTTTAACTGTAAAATAATGTGTATTTGTTCTATTAAAACATAAGATACCGTACATTCTTTCAAATTGAAATGTTATTGGATTCACAATGAACCAGCATGGGAACTTGTCACACAAATCATTGATGTGTACACTTCTGAATTAATGTTACTTATGATATTTATTATACTAATAATGTTTGAAAAACAGGTAACACCAAAGCTTAATTACATCAAACATATACTCAACAAAAAAAGAAACCTGACACTGTAACTTTGAATAAGTATGAGGTGCATATTCAAAATCTATATATTTTTGCACCATCCAAAAGAAAATAACCACTGAATCACTTGTTTCATGCACCAAAAATATCAAAATGCATAATTAAGTTCAAAACATGCACAATTTTTATTACATACCACAATTCAATTAGCTTTAAATCTTATTCCAGGAAAATACACCAAATATAAAGTGTCAGGTTTCTATTTTTGTTGAGTATATTTCAATGAAACTGTTGAATCATTTCACAAATAAAAAATCATTCCTGATAGTAATTGTCTCTCCTTCAGGTTCTAGAGGAACTAAAGCAGTGTTAAGATATCATCTCGCCTTCTGCCAGACCTTTCTCTCATTGATCGAAGAGATGAAGTTGTGCTCAGTTAGACCTGCAGTCAATGCCTGTTGTCTAAACTCAGTCTAACAGGTTATGTTACGACTTCTAACCAGCTGTCACAAGTTGTACCAGTTGTAAGGGGTATCCTGACCAGATGTCACAGGTTGTACCAGCTATCAAGGTGTAATAACATGACCAGATGTCACAGGTTTGTACCAGCTATCAAGGTGTAATAACATGACCAGATGTCACGGGTTTGTACCAGCTATCAAGGTGTAATAACATGACCAGATGTCACCGGTTTGTACCAGCTATCAAGGTGTAATAACATGACCAGATGTCACAAGTTTGTACCAGCTATCAAGGTGTAATAACATGACCAGATGTCACAGGTTGTACCAGTTATCAAGTTAATATTTTCCCGATGTGCCATGCAAAGAAAGCAAACATGTCATTTGTTATTTCTTTAGTCTGACTTCCAGTAGTGCTCTTTAAAATGTTGCAATTTAAAGAAGCAGTAATACTATGATTGAAAAATAAGATAATATATTGTTTTTTGGTTTCTTGAGAGAGTGTGTGATGATATATTGCCAGTCTGGGTGTCATATTCCTCGCCTACGGCTTGGGTAATATGACATCCAGACCGGAAATATATGCTCACATGCCCTTATAAGGAACCAAATAATTGTTTTATTATCCTGCAATCTCACTAAAGTCAGATCTAACAAAATGTTAGATCTAATGAAGGCCCCCAGACACCGTACATAGGTAATAGCAGTTTTCAATGCCTGTTTACTATTTTTAGAAATTGTCAACACAGGAAGCATGATTTATAGTGCTCGCAAAATGATCTGAAGATGTCATTACATTAGAAATGAATGCAATACTATATAAACACATATCTCTCCAATAAAATATGTCTTATGGAGATTAGTCTGTGGCTAATTGGGTCACCCTCTATAAATAAAGTCTATTCATTCATTCATTCATGTAGGCTGTAAAAACTTTCCATGGTCTAAAATACTATTTTACTTTCACTTTTGCAATTTTGTAGGCGACAATCTAAATGGTTCAAATGGTGAGCGATAAAAGGATGTTTTAGTTACTTGTCATCAGATCCTGATAGGGTAGCGGTTTTTGAGGAGATGATTTTAATCAGATTGATCATACTGCAAAGCTTTTTTCAGGCAAAAGATAATAAGAAAATGTTGGTTTTTCATTAATTTCACTTATTTAATCTGGAATGGCTTGTTTTCCTGCTGAGAACCTCAATATTTACCTGACATCATTGATTTACCTGCATGAAGTCACTACTATAGAGTTTCAGCTGACTATCAGTTTGATATTTATTTTGAAAAATTTATAATAATCTGATAGTTTTCAACTTTATAACTTTGATAAAACTATTTACTATAACAATTTAATTAATCCATAAGCATACCACTTATTTAATTAGTAAATAGGCTTAGCAATATAAATTTTTACCAAAATTCAAAACAAAATGGTTGACAACAACAAAAGGCAGGAGGCTAAAGGGGGAAATAAAGGCATGTGCAGTTCATATCTACAGCTGTTCTGTAAATATGGATATACATCAACGTCATATTATCCAATCAAATTCAAGGATATTTCTTTAAACTATAATAATGTTGTTAGCTGCTTGGTGTAATGATCAATTTGTAAGTTTTTAGCAATTTCCCCAGATAACTTCTTACATACAAGAGCAGTTACATCCTATTGTTAGCAAAACAGTGCTACAAACACAAAATGGGGTCTGTGTGTCTGTCAGTCTCTCTGTTTCTTTTGCCTGTCTGTCTTCATCTGTCTTTGTCTGCTTGCCTGTCTGTCTGTCTTTGCCTGCTTGCCTGTCTGTCTGTCTGGCTGTTTGCTGCCTGTCTGTCAGTCTTCTTGCCTGTCTGTCTGCTTGCCTATCTGTCTTTGATTGACTGTCTGTCTGTCTGTCTGCTTGTTTGTCTGTCTATCTTTGCCTGCTGGTCTTTTTGTCTGTTTCTGCTTGTCTGCCTGTTTGTCGGTCTTTGTCTTTCTGTCTGTCTGTTTGTCTTGTCGTCCCCTCCTGTCCATTCATCTGTCTGTCTGTCTCTCTCTGTCTGACTTTCCATCGGTCTGTCTTTTCTGGCCTGCCAGTCTGTGTTTCTGTCTGTTTAAAAATTTTAGCAATTACCATATCTGTCAACCTGTTCTAATACCCGTTGGAGATCTATCTTGAAAAAATAAAGACTCTTGATAGTGAAAGTACGAAATCTGACACAAAATCGAGACCTTTTTTTATGTTTATCTGACAACTATGCTCATTTGAAAGAATGTGTGTTTAAAAAAAATGAAATATGCATATCAGGAATGGCCACATCCAACATACACAGCCTCCCCACACAGCCAAAAAGTAGAGAGGAAAAGAGAGCATGGTATTACAATAATCAGTTTCAAAATAGACGCCACAAACAAATAACAAAAGTGAGAACCAGAGGGGTTACCGCCTTGGAACGTTCAGTGGCAAAACAAATTGCCACAGGGGGTTTAAACCAGGTTCTAGGGTGCACCAACCTCACACTTGCCCCAACAGGTTCTCGTATCACAAAACAATTAAAGAAAGTCTTGTCTGTAAAAGTGGGGATTCCTATTGTAAGAGGATACTTCAATTAGTGATGGTCAGTATTCATGGAAATAGATGACCATATTTGAATAACATTACAGTTTCAGTTCACATTGCTCAGTTTTCTCTTAAAACAGAGATATTTGTAATATTGCACTCAAAGAATTTGAAATTAGAGTTTTCAAATGTGCTGTATGAATGATTACTGGCCAATAATCCCCACCTTAAAACATTAGTTTAGTCAAAAATAGACAACCTCTTTACTAGGAAGTTATAACTTTTACAATGTTAACACTAAGCAAAATGTAATAATAAAATTTGTATTCACTCAGTTTTTAGCTTGTCTGTTCCAAGAACAGCGGAGCTACCGTACACCCCTGTTCAACACCTCTGAAGATGATGAAATTAGCTGAATTTGTCTAGTACTCTTTTAAATGCCCCCCAGTGATTAAAATGACATGTAACATAATTTTATTTATTATATATACGGAAAGAAAGATAGAGAGAGACAGAGAGATATGTTAAAATGTGATTGGATATATAAATGAATTGTGTATTAACTATTTTTCATGAATTAGGTTAAGAATTTCACTTTGGCTAAAATATAGGCTGGGTGGCATTTATAAGAGTAAGAGTATTTGAATAGGGGTGTACGCTGTTCTTACTCTGACGTCGGCATTAGCATTGACTAACATTAAAATTGTAGCACTTGGTTCATAACTTTGAAAGTACTTGAGATATGAACTTGAAACATGCAACTATATTTGCCATCATAATTTGCATCATTACCATAAAGACCCATAACTCTTCAAATATTTTTTAAGTTATGCACTAATTGAGCATTAAAGTTTTTATATGCACTTGGTTCATATTTTTGAATCCAGTAAAGGTACATTACTCTAGAGATTAATAGGTAACTTAAAACATAATAACACCTAAGTCATTTCAAACAAGTTCCATTACTTTTCCAAAAATATTTGTAAGTTTTCCCCATTTTAACTTAAAAAATGTGGTAATTAAAGAGACTGACTCCTCTTGTATATCTAAGGACATTATGTGTGGTAATAATTATGTCTCCCCCATAGACATATTGTTTTTGCCTTGTCCGTCTGTCCGTCCGTCCGTCTGTCCGTCCGTCACTCCGTCTGTCCATCTGTCACACTTCATTTCCGCTCAATAACTTGAGTACCCTTTGACCCAGAGCCTTCAAACTTCATAGGGTGATAGCCCTTATTGAGTAGAAGAACCCTATTGATTTTGGGGTCAGTAGGTCAAAGGTCAAGGTCACAGTGACCCAAAGAGTGAAAACCGTTTCCGCTCAATAACTCGAGTACCCTTTGACCCAGAGCCTTCAAACTTCATAGGGTGATAGCCCTTATTGAGTAAAAGAACCCTATTGATTTTGGGGTCAGTAGGTCAAAGGTCAAGGTCACAGTGACCCAAAGAGTGAAAACCGTTTCCGCTCAATAACTCGAGTACCCTTTGACCCAGAGCCTTCAAACTTAATAGGGTGATAGCCCTTATTGAGTAGAAGAACCCTATTGATTTTGGGTTTAGTAGGTCAAAGGTCAAGGTCACAGTGACCCGAAGAGTGAAAACCGTTTCCGCTCAATAACTCGAGTACCCTTTGACCCAGAGCCTTCAAACTTCATAGGGTGATAGCCCTTATTGAGTAAAAGAACCCTATTGATTTTGGGGTCAGTAGGTCAAAGGTCAAGGTCACAGTGACCCAAAAAGTGAAAACCGTTTTCGCTCAATAACTTGAGTACCCTTTGACCCAGAGCCTTCAAACTTCATAGGGTGATAGCTCTTATTGAGTAGAAGAACCCTATTGATTTTGGGGTCAGTAGTTCAAAGATCAAGGTCACAGGAGCCCGAAGAATAAAAACTGTTTCTGCTCAATAACTCGAGTACCCTTTGACCCAGGGACTTCAAACTTCATAGGTTGTTAGCCATTATAGAGTAGAAGAACCCTATTGATTAGGGGTCAGTAGCTTAAAAGTTAAGGTCACAGGGGCCTGAAGAGTGAAAACCGTTTCCACTCAATAACAGGAATTCTATTTTACCCAGAGCCTTCAAACTTCATACAATGGATGTCCTTATTGAGTAGAGGACTCCTATTGATTTTGGGGTCAGTAGGTCAAAGGTCAAGGTCACAGGGTTCATCGTGCAGGGGTCATGGCGCAGGGGGGGGGGGGGGGGGGGGGGGGAGACATGCGTTTTTCTCAAAAAACATCTAGTTGTTAATCTATTTGTCAGATTTGAATAATTGATATTTTTTTTAAAAATGATATCAGAGGATAATTATTTTTAAAATAGCATTCATTTCCAACAATGTGATATGTTTTGAGTAGTCAAGCCAGCTGTACCCTCTCTTCGGTACTTTTTAACTTTGTTTATGGTTTGTTTATGTGCTTATCCCTGCCTGTTACCATGTTTATGGTTTGTTTATGTGCTTATCCCTGCATGTTACCATGTTTATGGTTTGTTTATGTGCTTATCCCTGCCTGTTACCATGTTTATGCTTTGTTTATGTAGTATGTACTTATCCCTGCTTGTTACCAGTGTTTTTTGCATCCCATCAACAAAAATATCATAGTACTTTTTTCAAGAAAATGGTTGAAGGTAGTTACTCTACTCCACTAAGTTGGAGGAAATTTGACTTATTTGTAGATATTTACTTTGTTTCACTGTAAAATTCCATTCATTTTTTTGTTTTTGTGGTTTAACTTTGATTATAATTTTTCTCACTTACTAGGTTGAATAATGTTATCTACATGGGAACAAAAATTCTGATATTTGGATTGAAGCAGTAATTGAACATACAATCTTCTGACCAACATATTTACTGGTTTTGGAGAACAGTTGTACTGAACAAATAAGAACAATATACAGACTTGATATAAGCTTAACATTGTGACAGTTCTGTGCAGCAATAACAGACCTTTGCTGGGTTGTCTAATAGAGTCATGAAAGCATTTTGTTACATCATATATGATGATACAGGAAGTTTAGCTTGTATGCTTGTTAAACATGGGTGTGAATTTTGTTGCCCTATGCATCATATAGATATATTTACAGGTAAAATACAGTCCAACATGTGCTAAAACACTTTAAATCACACACTACCTGTGGTTACAGACCACATTTTATTTATGCCACTTACAGATGTCAAGAACAAATTCACCTGTGAACAAAGACCACAAACCTTCAAAGGCCCCTTTTGATTTTTACCTGGTATGATCTTTAAATACAGGTTTGACTGTATTATGACATAATAAATGGATTGTTGATGGTTAATAACTTATGTCTGTTGTGCCGTTGCGAAATAAGTGGGGTGTTTAATGTGAATTAACATGATTTACATCTCTTTATAATAACTATATTGTTAACAGTCAGAAGCAACAGAAATATTATTGATAATGATGAATTACATGTAAATATATATTATTTTAAATATAAACAGTTGGTGTTTTATTAAACTTGTACTGCATTTATGCTTTGACATAACATTATTGATTTTCTTTTAGTTGTATAACTCTCCATATGTACAAATTTTAACCCATGTGCAACCAGTGAAGATCCAGATTGGATGGCACAATCAAACTATCTGATCAGGATCTGCACTGTTTACCTTTTGGTCAGAAATAACATAATTAATCTAAAAAGCAAACAGTGCAAATCCTGATCAGATGGCACAATCATGCCGGCTGATCTGGATCTACACTGTTTGCCAAGGCCATAAAGGCTTATATATGGAGGAAAGGGTTTATCAAAGTTGAGATGGCAGAATAATGCATTATATCTTAAAATTGAAATTTGAAAGTTTATTGATGCAGAAAAAGCATTGGTTGTATTTTAAGCTCACTTTTGTGAGGGGCCTTCGGCCGTCGTCTGTCCGTTCACAATTGTTGTCCGCACTCTTGCAGTTGTAATTTTGGTCCAATCTTCTTCAAACTTGGTCAGAATGTTTATCTCAATGATATCTAGATCAAGTTTGTAACTGGGTCATGTGACCCTAAAAACTAGGTCACTAGGTCAAATTTAAGAAAAAGATTGTCCACACCCTAGTGGTCGTAATTTTGGTGCAATCTTCTTTAAACTTGGTCAGAATGTTTATCATGATGATTTCTAGGTCAAGTTCGAAACTGGGTCATGTTACCTTGAACTCTAGGTCACTAGGTCAAAGTATAGAAAAAGCTTTTCCGCACTCTAGCTGTCGTAATTCTGGTGCGATCTTGTTTAAACTTGGTCAGAATGTTTATCCCAATGATATCTAGGTCAAGTTCGAAACTGGGTCATGTGACCTTTTAATCTAGGTCACTAGGTCAAATTATAGGAAAAAGCTTGTCTGCACTCAAGCAGTCTTAATTTTGGTGCAATCTTCTTTAAACTTGGTCAGAATGTTTATCTCAATGATATCTAGGTCAAGTTCGAAACTGGGTCATGTGACCTTTAAATCTAGGTCACTAGGTCAAATTATAGAAAAAGCTTGTCTGCACCCTAGGGGTCTTAATTTTAATGGGATCTTCTTCAGTCTTGGTCAGAATGTTTATCTTGATGATATCTAGGTCAAGTTGAAATTGGGTCATGTTACCTTGAAATCTAGGTCACTAGGTCAAGTTATAGAAAAAGCTTGTCCGCACTCTAGCGGTCACAATTTTGGTCTGATCTTCTTCAGACTTGGTCAGAATGTTAATCTCAATGATATCTAGGTCAAGTTCGAAACTGGGTCATGTGGCCTTGAAATCTAGGTCACTAGGTCAAATTCTAGAAAAAGCTAATCTGCACTCTAGCAGTCTTAATTTTAGTGCGATCTTCTTTTAACTTGGTCAGAATGTTTATCTCAATGATATCATGGTCAAGTTCGAAACTGGGAAATGTGACCTTGAAATCTAGGTCACTAGGTCAAATTATAGAAAAAGCTTGTCTGCACTCTAACAGTCTTAATTTTGGTGCAATCATCTTCAAACTTGGTCTTTGGTCCAATCTTCTTCAAACTTGGTCAGAATGTTTATCTCAATGATATCTAGGTCAAGTTTGACAGGTGAGCGATTTAGGGCCAATTGGCCCTCTTGTTCAAATTGTACTGTGATTGTTTTTGGCCTTTACAATATCATATAATTTTCTTTGAATTGTTAACTCAAAGTTAACATTTAAGAAAGTATACTGTATTTATATATTTTTCAGTTTATTGATGTATTGGAGACCAATTCTATCTGAGTTCTTTTGTACAGCCATTATAGTAATCCAATGTATGCCTGTTGTTTATTGATGTGAGTTATAGACACATTGATGTTTTCTTTTTAAATTCTTAAATGAGTACTTGCTTTAGTTTTGCATTAAGCCATGACAGTGTTATTTACTTTTATGAGAGAGAGAGAGAGAGAGAGAGAGAGAGAGAGAGAGAGAGAGAGAGAGAGAGAGAGAGAGAGCCCATCTTTTGATATTTGTTTGTAGCTGTATTGTTTATATTCAATATAGAAAACAAATTTTATGTAAATTTTGGTTTGTTCTTAAAAAAAAGCAGTAACATGGTAAAAACTCCCTAAACTGGTGACCTTTGTGACTGAAGAAAAAATCTGGTTTAGAGAGGATTCTGGTTTACAGAGGATTTTATCGTTATCACCAAATTTGACTAGTGGTGTACTTATTAGTGTGGTATATTGCCTTTTTAGTCTTATCTTAATGTATGCATTGACAACCTTGATTGTTAATAATGATAATAAACAATAAAATATAATCCAACATTTTTAATTTATTTACTCACGTACATTTTCATAATTACAATGCAGTTTCTGTATGAGTATGCTAATAACCCATATTCCAACCGTTTTTGTTTAGCGGGATGTTTAGACATTAATATACATTATAACTCTGATAATATATATTAATAAAATTAAAATGGCATGTTACCAAGCAAATAAATGTGATTGTGGAGTTTTTACTTAAACTTTAATCTGATTTGTAAATTTTAAAATTTATTTTCATTTTAATGTGACCAGTAATGTTAAAAAATTACAACAAAATAAATTGCAGATGATTAAAGAACAAATTTTACAGACAATTAATAATTGTCTACTTGACTCATTAATTTTACATATGTTTACAAAACAATTACCTGTCCCAGTCATGAATCATGATAATTTTCATGTCTTTTAAATAATAAGCGGGCTCCTAAACAGAACTTGCTGATGTTTGACTCATTTGACAATACACAAACCTCTGACAAGAGAACCAAAGTTCATCACATTCAAAGGCAATTATTTCAAATCCAGTTTTCAGAGGTTTTTTAAAGAGCAATTTGCAAATAAAATTGAAAATTTAAGAATTTGGAGGTTGAATTTGTAGGGTTTTGTTACAATAAAATAAGAAGGAAAAAAATCAGGACTGTGAAATTTTTGCAGTTTTCAGAGGATACCGGATTAAAGAGGATCTAGATTAGGGAGTTATACTGTTTTATTGTGTTTTTTTTTTAATATTCTGACTTCAGTTTTTTTATGATAAGGCATTGTCATATCATTTCCTTTGATGTTAATTCATAAGGTATGCATTGTGGTTGAAGATCTTGACATTTAAAAGTCTATGGATTTATAAAAAACAGTTGTTAAGTGTGTTAGGCCATTAGAATATACAATGTGTAATTTAGTTTTGTTTGTGTTGTTTAATATTTAACTGTTACTTGATTTTTTAACCAAAGTTAAGACTACAGAAAACATGCTTTTAATTTTATTTGTGAAATTCAGATTTGTATTATGAAACAGTTAGTGTGTGTGTTTTTTTTTTTTAATTGAACTGTATTTGTTTCATCCATTACAATGCCATTATACATTCTTTTGTAATTTTATATATATAAATATATATATATATATATATATATATATATATATATATATATATATATATATATATATAGAGAGAGAGAGAGAGAGAGAGAGAGAGAGAGAGAGAGAGAGAGAGAGAGAGAGAGATTTGAATGTACAATAGTTTCAAAACTGCAACAAATCAACAATGCAATTTATGTGGCATTAAGTGTTATTTCTTTGAACAAACAAGCCCATCTTGTGATATTCATTTGTATGGGTATTGTAAATATTCATTGGAAAAAAATCTATGTATGTTTGGTCTTGTGTTCTGTTTTCCATTATAACTAAATAATATATATCTTTCAGTCTATAGTGAAATTTGTGCCTTAAGATTTTTTTGGCAAAGATTACATGCTGTAAGATGGTAGACTGTGTTGTTCAAGCTGCCTGTTTGGACTGTTACATTGTATCCTCTTGTTTCCTTGAACTGTATCATATACACTCACCAAAAAAAAGAAACCTGACACTGTAGCCTTGAAAAACTTTCAGAATGCACAGTAAAGACGAACTATCAGAATGCACAGATTGTTGAAATATCAGAATGTACTGATAATTTGAAAGTGCCATGCACAATTAAGTGGAAATATCAGAAATCACTGTTCCGCTATAGTATCAGAATGCACATTTGAGTTGAAATATCAGAATGCAGAGATAAGTTGAAATATCAGAATGCACAGATAAGGTGAAATATCAGAATGCGCAGGCACAGTGAAATATTAGAATGCACAGATGAGATGAAATATCAGAATGCGCAGATAAGTTGAAATATCAGAATGCACAGACACATTGAAAAATATTAATGCACAGATAAGTTGAAATATCAGAATGCACAGACACATTGAAATATCAGAATGCTTATCAATCGATCTGCTTAACAGTCATTGTCTGGTTTCTTCTTTTTTTGTTTGTTAACTATTATCATATTTGAGCTGTTTTTAGTTTGTATATACTAGTTACTCATCCTGGCCCTCTTGTATATCTTGTTCATTTACTGTTAATGAATGTGTTGTTTGAACTCGGATGCCATTTAATAAAAGTTGATTGTGTTACAATTTAGTTCTGAAAGATGCTTTTTTATTGTTCTTTGTATTAATTTGTTTATATGTATTTAAAAATAGTAACTGTTGCGTTCGTTTAAATTTGCTTCAGTTTGTACTTTTAGTTATTGTGTAAGATTATTGTTAGAACAATCAATATGAAAATACATACATGTGATATCCAGACTGGAATTTTAAAATGTTTTGGTCTTGTTCTGTTTTCTATTATAACTAAATAATATATTCTAAAGTAGAAAGTGAAATTTGTGCCTAAAGATTTTTGGCAAAGATTACATGTTGTAAGATGGTAGACTGTGTTGTTCCAGCTGCCTGTTTGGACTGTTACATTGTATCCTCTTGTTTCCTTGAACTGTATCATATACACTCACCAAAAAAAGGAACCCTGACAGTCTGTAGCCTTGAAAAACTTTCAGAATGCACAGTAAAGACGAACTTTCAGAATGCACAGTTAGTTGAAATATCAGAATGTACTGATAATTTGAAATATTGGCAAGCACAATTAAGTTGAAATATCAGAATGCACAGTTAGATAAAAGTATCCGAAGGCACATTTGGGTGGAAATATCAGAATGCACAGATAAGTTGAAATATCAGAATGCACAGGAACATTGAAATATAGGAATGCACAGATAAGTTGAAATATCAGAATGCACAGACACGTTGAAAAATATTAATGCACAGATAAGTTGAAAACCGTAATGCACAGATCAGTTGTAATATCAGAATGCACAGATAAGTTGAAATATCAGAATGCACAGACATGTTGAACTATCAGAATGCTTATCAATCTATCTGCCTAACAGGCAGCGTCAGGTTTCTTCTTTTTTTGTTTGTTAACTATTATCATATTTGAGCTGTTTTTAGTTTGTATATACTAGTTACTCATCATGGCCCTCTTGTTTATCTTGTTCATTTACTGTTTATAAATGTGTTGTTTGAACTCAGATGCCATTTAATAAAAGCTGATTGTGTTACAATTTAGTTCTGAAAGATGCTTTTATATTGTTCTTTGTATTAATTTGTTTATATGTATTTAAAAAAGTAACTGTTGCTTTCGTTTAAATTTGCTTCAGTTTGTACTTTTAGTCATTGTGTAAGATTATTGTTAGAACAATCAATATGAAAATACATACATGTGATATCCAGACTGGAATTTTAAAATTTTTTGGTCTTGTTCTGTTTTCTATTATAACTAAATAATATATCCTTAAGTAGAAAGTGAAATTTGTGCCTTAAGATTTTTGGCAGAGATTACATGCAGTAAGATGGTAGACTGTGTTGTTCCAGCTGCCTGTTTGGACTGTTACATTGTATCCTCTTGTTTCCTTGAACTGTATCATATACACTCAGCAAAAAAAAGAAACCTGACAGTCTGTAGCATTGAAAAACTTTCCGATTGCACAGTAAAGACGAAAAATCAGAATGCACAGTAAGTAAAAGTCAGAATGTACCAATAATTTGAAATATTGGCATGCACAATGAAGTTGAAATATCCGAATGCACAGTTAGGTTAAAGTATCAGAGTGCACATTTGAGTTGAAATATCAAAATGCACATTTGAGGTGAAATATCAGAATGCACAGATGAGTTGAAATATCAGAATGCACGGATAAGTTGAAATATCAGAATGTGCAGATAAGTTGAAATATCAGAATGCACAGACACGTTGAAAAATATTGATGCACAGATAAGTTGGAATACCGTAATGCACAGATAAGTTGAAATATCAGAATGCACAGATAAGTTGAAATATCAGAATGCACAGATAAGTTGAAATATCAGAATGCACAGACACGTTGAAATATCAGAATGCACAGACACGTTGAAATATCAGAATGCACAGACACATTGAAATATCAGAATGCTTATCAATCTATCTGCCTAACAGGCAGCGTCAGGTTTCTTCTTTTTTTTGTTTGTTAATTATTATCATATTTGAGCTGTTTTTAGTTTGTATATACTAGTTACTCATCATGGCCTTCTTGTTTATCTTGTTTATTTACTGTTAATGAATGTGTTGTTTGAACTCAGATGCCATTTAATAAAAGTTGATTGTGTTACAATTTAGTTCTGAAAGATGCTTTTATATTGTTCTTTGTATTAATTTGTTTATATGTATTTAAAAAAGGTAAATGTTGCTTTCGTTTAAATTTGCTTCAGTTTGTACTTTTAGTCATTGTGTAAGATTATTGTTAGAACAACCAATATGAAAATACATACATGTGATATCCAGACTGGAATTTTAAAATGTTTTGGTCTTGTTCTGTTTTCTATTATAACTAAATAATATATCCTTAATAAGTAGTTAGTGAAATTTGTGCCTAAAGATTTTTGGCAAAGATTACATGTTGTAAGATGGTAGACTGTGTTGTTCCAGCTGCCTTGTTTGGACTGTGACATTGTATCCTCTTGTTTCCTTGAACTGTATCATATACACTCAGCAAAAAAAAGAAACCTGACAGTCTGTAGCATTGAAAAACTTTACAATTGCACAGTAAAGACCAAATATCAGAATGCACAGATAAGTGAAAGTCAGAATGTACTGATAATTTGAAATATTGGCATGCACAATTAAGTTGAAATATCAGAATGCACAGTTAGGTTAAAGTATCAGAATGCACATTTGAGTTGAAATATCAGAATGCACAGATAAGTTGAAATATCAGAATGCACAGATAAGTTGGAACATCAGAATGTGCAGACAAGTTGAAATATCACAATGCACAGACACGTTGAAATATATTGATGCACAGATAAGGTGGAATACCGTAATGCACACATAAGTTGAAATATCAGAATGCACAGGAACGTTGAAATATCAGAATGCACAGATAAGTTGAAATATCAGAATGCACAGACACATTGAAATATCAGAATGCACAGACATATTGAAATACCAGAATGCACAGACACATTGAAATATCAGAATGCACAGACACATTGAAATATCAGAATGCACAGACACATTGAAATATCAGAATGCTTATCATTCGATCTGCCTAACAGGCATTGTCAGGTTTCTTCTTTTTTTGTTTGTTAACTATTATCATATTTGAGCTGTTTTTAGTTTGTATATACTAGTTACTCATCATGGCCCTCTTGTTTATCTTGTTTATTTACTGTTAATGAATGTGTTGTTTGAACTCAGATGCCATTTAATAAAAGTTGATTGTGTTACAATTTAGTTCTGAAAGATGCTTTTATATTGTTCTTTGTATTAATTTGTTTATACCGTATATTCCCTATTAAACGCCCCTCCCTTAATAAACGCCCCCCAGTCTTTTTTCAAAAGTAAACGAGTGACTTACCATGACATGACGATCTTTAATCTCTCAGCATTAATCCAAATACATATGTAATCATTTCGGTGTGAAAAATTTCATTTCAGGTTAAGTTTTTTTAAAATAAGTTCTAGGAAAATGACAAAATTGTTTCCTACGGTTATTTATTAAAAAAATACACAATTATTGAAAACTACATTTTGTCAATAGTTGGTCTCTATTAAACACCCCCCCCCCCCTTTGCAAAATGTAACCCCCCGCGGGCGTTTAATAGGGAATAAACGGTATGTATTTAAAAAAAAAGTAACTGTTGCGTTCGTTTAAATTTGCTTCAGTTTGTACGTTTAGTCATTGTGTAAGATTATTATTAGAACAACCAATATGAAAATACATACATGTGATATCCAGACTGGAATTTTAAAATGTTTTGGTCTTGTTCTGTTTTCTATTATAACTAAATAATATATCCTTAAGTAGTTAGTGAAATTTGTGCCTAAAGATTTTTGGCAAAGATTACATGTTGTAAGATGGTAGACAATGTTGTTCCAGCTGCCTTGTTTGGACTGTTACATTGTATCCTCTGTTTCCTTGAACTGTATCATATACACTCAGCAAAAAAAAGAAACCTGACAGTCTGTAGCATTGAAAAACTTTCCGATTGCACAGTAAAGACCAAATATCAAAATGCACAGTTAAGTGAAAGTCAGAATGTACTGATAATTTGAAATATTGGCATGCACAATTAAGTTGAAATATCAGAATGCACAGTTAGATTTAAGTATCAGAATGCACATTTGAGTTGAAATATCAGAATGCACATTTGAGGTGAAATATCAGAATGCACAGATAAGTTGAAATATCAGAATGCACAGATAAGTTGAAATATCAGAATGCACAGACACGTTGAAATATCAGAATGCACAGACACATTGAAATATCAGAATGCTTATCAATCTATCTGCCTAACAGGCAGCGTCAGGTTTCTTCTTTTTTTGTTTGTTTACTATTATCATATTTGAGCTGTTTTTAGTTTGTATATACTAGTTACTCATCATGGCGCTCTTGTTTATCTTGTTCATTTACTTTTAATGAATGTGTTGTTTGAACTCAGATGCCATTTAATAAAAGTTGATTGTGTTACAATTTAGTTCTGAAAGATGCTTTTATATTGTTCTTTGTATTAATTTGTTTATATGTATTTAAAAAAAGTAATTGTTGCTTTCGTTTAAATTTGCTTCAGTTTGTACTTTTAGTCATTGTGTAAGATTATTGTTAGAACAACCAATATGAAAATACATACATGTGATATCCAGACTGGAATTTTAAAATGTTTTGGTCTTGTTCTGTTTTCTATTATAACTAAATAATATATCCTTAAGTATTTAGTGAAATTTGTGCCTAAAGATTTTTGGCAAAGATTACATGTTGTAAGATGGTAGACTGTGTTGTTCCAGCTGCCTTGTTTGGACTGTTACATTGTATCCTCTGTTTCCTTGAACTGTATCATATACACTCAGCAAAAAAAAGAAACCTGACAGTCTGTAGCATTGAAAAACTTTCCGATTGCACAGTAAAGACCAAATATCAAAATGCACAGTTAAGTGAAAGTCAGAATGTACTGATAATTTGAAATATTGGCATGCACAATTAAGTTGAAATATCAGAATGCACAGTTAGGTCAAAGTATCAGAATGCACATTTGAGTTGAAATATCAGAATGCACATTTGAGGTGAAATATCAGAATGCACAGATAAGTTGAAATATCAGAATGCACAGATAAGTTGAAATATCAGAATGCACAGACACGTTGAAATATCAGAATGCACAGACACATTGAAATATCAGAATGCTTATCAATCTATCTGCCTAACAGGCAGCGTCAGGTTTCTTCTTTTTTTGTTTGTTTACTATTATCATATTTGAGCTGTTTTTAGTTTGTATATACTAGTTACTCATCATGGCGCTCTTGTTTATCTTGTTCATTTACTGTTTATAAATGTGTTGTTTGAACTCAGATGCCATTTAATAAAAGTTGATTGTGTTACAATTTAGTTCTGAAAGATGCTTTTATATTGTTCTTTGTATTAATTTGTTTATATGTATTTAAAAAAGTAATTGTTGCTTTCGTTTAAATTTGCTTCAGTTTGTACTTTTAGTCATTGTGTAAGATTATTGTTAGAACAACCAATATGAAAATACATACATGTGATATCCAGACTGGAATTTTAAAATGTTTTGGTCTTGTTCTGTTTTCTATTATAACTAAATAATATATCCTTAAGTATTTAGTGAAATTTGTGCCTAAAGATTTTTGGCAAAGATTACATGTTGTAAGATGGTAGACTGTGTTGTTCCAGCTGCCTTGTTTGGACTGTTACATTGTATCCTCTGTTTCCTTGAACTGTATCATATACACTCAGCAAAAAAAAGAAACCTGACAGTCTGTAGCATTGAAAAACTTTCCGATTGCACAGTAAAGACCAAATATCAAAATGCACAGTTAAGTGAAAGTCAGAATGTACTGATAATTTGAAATATTGGCATGCACAATTAAGTTGAAATATCAGAATGCACAGTAAGGTCAAAGTATCAGAATGCACATTTGAGTTGAAATATCAGAATGCACATTTGAGGTGAAATATCAGAATGCACAGATAAGTTGAAATATCAGAATGCACAGACACGTTGAAATATCAGAATGCACAGACACATTGAAATATCAGAATGCTTATCAATCTATCTGCCTAACAGGCAGCGTCAGGTTTCTTCTTTTTTTGTTTGTTTACTATTATCATATTTGAGCTGTTTTTAGTTTGTATATACTAGTTACTCATCCTGGCCCTCTTGTTTATCTTGTTCATTTACTGTTAATGAATGTGTTGTTTGAACTCAGATGCCATTTAATAAAAGTTGATTGTGTTACAATTTAGTTCTGAAAGATGCTTTTTTATTGTTCTTTGTATTAATTTGTTTATATGTATTTAAAAATAGTAACTGTTGCGTTCGTTTAAATTTGCTTCAGTTTGTACTTTTAGTCATTGTGTAAGATTATTGTTAGAACAATCAATATGAAAATACATACATGTGATATCCAGACTGGAATTTTAAAATGTTTTGGTCTTGTTCTGTTTTCTATTATAACTAAATAATATATTCTAAAGTAGAAAGTGAAATTTGTGCCTAAAGATTTTTGGCAAAGATTACATGTTGTAAGATGGTAGACTGTGTTGTTCCAGCTGCCTGTTTGGACTGTTACATTGTATCCTCTTGTTTCCTTGAACTGTATCATATACACTCAGCAAAAAAAAGAAACCTGACAGTCTGTAGCATTGAAAAACTTTCCGATTGCACAGTAAAGACCAAATATCAAAATGCACAGTTAAGTGAAAGTCAGAATGTACTGATAATTTGAAATATTGGCATGCACAATTAAGTTGAAATATCAGAATGCACAGTAAGGTCAAAGTATCAGAATGCACATTTGAGTTGAAATATCAGAATGCACATTTGAGGTGAAATATCAGAATGCACAGATAAGTTGAAATATCAGAATGCACAGATAAGTTGAAATATCAGAATGCACAGACACGTTGAAATATCAGAATGCACAGACACATTGAAATATCAGAATGCTTATCAATCTATCTGCCTAACAGGCAGCGTCAGGTTTCTTCTTTTTTTGTTTGTTTACTATTATCATATTTGAGCTGTTTTTAGTTTGTATATACTAGTTACTCATCCTGGCCCTCTTGTATATCTTGTTCATTTACTGTTAATGAATGTGTTGTTTGAACTCAGATGCCATTTTATAAAAGTTGATTGTGTTACAATTTAGTTCTGAAAGATGCTTTTTTATTGTTCTTTGTATTAATTTGTTTATATGTATTTAAAAAAAGTAATTGTTGCTTTCGTTTAAATTTGCTTCAGTTTGTACTTTTAGTCATTGTGTAAGATTATTGTTAGAACAACCAATATGAAAATACATACATGTGATATCCAGACTGGAATTTTAAAATGTTTTGGTCTTGTTCTGTTTTCTATTATAACTAAATAATATATCCTTAAGTAGATAGTGAAATTTGTGCCTAAAGATTTTTGGCAAAGATTACATGTTGTAAGATGGTAGACTGTGTTGTTCCAGCTGCCTGTTTGGACTGTTACATTGTATCCTCTTGTTTCCTTGAACTGTATCATATACACTCAGCAAAATAAAGAAACCTGACAGTCTGTAGCATTGAAAAACTTTCCGATTGCACAGTAAAGACCAAATATCAGAATGCACAGATAAGTGAAAGTAAGAATGTACTGATAATTTGAAATATTGGCATGCACAATTAAGTTGAAATATCAGAATGCACAGTTAGGTCAAAGTATCAGAATGCACATTTGAGTTGAAATATCAGAATGCACATTTGAGGTGAAATATCAGAATGCACAGATAAGTTGAAATATCAGAATGCACGGATAAGTTGAAATATCAGAATGTGCAGATGAGTTGAAATACCAGAATGCACAGACACAATAAATATTGATGCACAGATAAGTTGGAATACTGTAATGCACAGACACGTTGAAATATCAGAATGCACAGACATGTTGAAATATCAGAATGCTTATCAATCTATCTGCCTAACAGGCAGCGTCAGGTTTCTTCTTTTTTTGTTTGTTTACTATTATCATATTTGAGCTGTTTTTAGTTTGTATATACTAGTTACTCATCCTGGCCCTCTTGTTTATCTTGTTCATTTACTGTTAATGAATGTGTTGTTTGAACTCAGATGCCATTTAATAAAAGTTGATTGTGTTACAATTTAGTTCTGAAAGATGCTTTTTTATTGTTCTTTGTATTAATTTGTTTATATGTATTTAAAAATAGTAACTGTTGCGTTTGTTTAAATTTGCTTCAGTTTGTACTTTTAGTCATTGTGTAAGATTATTGTTAGAACATTTGCTCGCAAAATGGAAAAGTTTGTGTTTATTTCTAATTGTTTAAATAACACAGTATGAAATAGATGAAAATGGAACTTCAAAAGCTACAAAATCAACCAATATGAAAATACATTGATGTGATATCCAGACTGGAATTTTAAATTTTTTGGTCTTTTTCTGTTTTCTTTTATAACTAAATTAATATATCCTAAAGTAGATAATGAAATTTGTGCCTACAGATTTTTGGCAAAGATTACATGCTTTAAGATGGTAGACTGTGTTGTTCCAGTTGCCTGTTTGGACTGTTACCTTGTATGCTCTTGTTTCCTTGAACTGTATCATATACACTCAGAAAGAAAAGAAAGAAACCTGACAGTCTGTAGCCTTGAAAAACTTTCAGAATGCACAGTAAAGATAAAATATCAGAATGCACAGATAGTTGAAAGTCAGAATGTACAGATAATTTGAAATATTGGCATGCACAATTAAGTTGAAATATCAGAATGCACAGTTACGTTAATATATCAGAATGCATATTTGGGTTGAAGTATCAGAATGCACAGATTAGTTGAAATATCAGAATGCACAGGCACGTTGAAATATAAGAATGTACAGATAATTGAAATATCAGAATGTGCAGATAAAGTTGAAATATCAGAATGTACAGATAAGTTGAAATATCAGAATGCTGTAATAAGTTTAAATATCAGAATGCACAGATAAGTTGAAATATCAGAATGTACACATGTGTTAAAAATATAAAATTTTCATTCCAACAACAATTCAAATAGCTGGTTAATAGATAGGCATAACAGGCAGTGTCAGGTTTCTGTTTTTCCTGATCACATTTGAGCTGTTTAAATTTGTGTGAACTAAACAATCATGATGGCCCTCTTGTTTTTTTGTTCATTATGTCATTATAGGCAGCGGTAATCCAGTGGTAGATGGCTTGCTTAGGGATCATAGGGTCACGGGTATGAGCCCCAGTCTGGCCGCTTTTTTCCTTGAACAAGTGCTAAAAACTTCTATCCTCATTCTATAGTTTTGGTCCTATAGTGCATAAACTTCTATCCCCAATTCTATAAATTTTGTGCTGTAGTTCTAAAACTTCTATCCCCATTCTATAGTTTTGGTCCTGTAGTGCTTAAACTTCTATCCCTATTTCTATAGTTTGGTTCTGTAGTGCTGAAATTTCTATCCCCATACTATAGTTTTGTTCCTTTAGTGCGAAAAACTTCTATCCCCATTCCATAATTTTGGTCCTGTAGTTCTAAAACTTCTACTACAAAGATTTTTTTGTTAAAAGAAATACTTTACTCAACCAAAAAAGTTCTGCACACTTGGACATTTTATAAAATATCTAACACAACCAATTGATACATATAAAAAAAATCAGCAATTCAAAGTTTCAGAATCAACAATAGCTAAAATCATTCTATTAGTCTTGGTGAACAATAGGAGCTTTTTTAAGGCGTTAGCTGCCTGAGCTCACTTTTTGACCAATGAAATGTTGTAAATAAAAGTTGTTTAATATTTATTATACAGTGTGAAAATCATCACATTTAATTTGATCAGTTGTTAGTGGGTGTTGTTTACGATTACCATACTGATTTTTTATTGTGCGTAAGTATTTACCGCTCACTTATTGTTCGCATTTTTGTTTTTTAAGCCATAATTGTATCCGAGAAATATATTTACGGTTTAAATAACCAGTTAAGTCAATTGATGGCTTAAATACGATTTTATATGGAATATTCATGATTCTCAGGTAAACACTTACTTACAATACACAGTTTAAAATGACAGAGAAGTACATTTATTTCTAGTTCTTACTGCTGGTTCTTTTCTATTTCCTTTGATACTGATTGTTAATTTCGAGTCCAGAAACACAAATGGCTTTTAATGTAGTGGTTTAGGTTATTTCACTCGCCTCACAAACAGAAGCCCCGGGTTCAACTCTCCGAGGGACACTTTGTTTTAAAGTTAATTTATATAAAAGTTGGTAGATTTCGCTCTTGTTACTAGTTGTTATTATTTATATTTATTATATTTCAAGGACATTTATTTATCTTGAGTTCTAAGTCCACAAGAGGTAATTTTTATTGAAACTGAAAAAATGTTGATCAAGACTTATTGTAAGACATTGCTTCTTTAGTCGACGTATTATCACCAGGCGAAATTGTTGCAAAACATCAACATTTCTTTTGACAGACACTTTCTATAAATTTATGGGGTTTCCATGACTTGGTCACTAAATCCCTAGGTTTTACGTAGAAGGCAAGGATGGTTCGTCAACAGCTAAAACTTAGTAAAATAAAATTAAGTAAAATAAAATTACTAAACTGTTACTGCTTTGCCGCTCTATATGTCTTTCTTTCTTATATATAGAAATATTTTCCATCAACATCGTTTATCTTTTTTAAAGATATTTCTTGTTCAAGTTGGGTATTGATGGTTTTTATAGTGTTTGTAACACTATAAATCACACCCTGGTACCGGCTATCCCAAGTACAGGTGGCTCTCTCACATACAGCTCATGGTAAATAATTTAAGAGGAGAGGTGGTGTAAGTATTTCGTTTGTATCTCCGGAAATTCAAAACCTTCGAAAAATGTAACATACCAGCGCTCTGGTGAATAAACAATGACTATTTTCTGCAAGTGTCACAACATTTCATCTTGAAATAAACAAACTACGGCGAGTTAAACATGAAAGTTTGACTTAAAAATGTCAAGTTTCAAAATAAAACTTTAAATACTCAGTAAATACTGCAAATTTATTCATTTTTGATACGGTATCGTATAGTCCTGTCTTCCTACAACAACCAGTTCAAATCCCAAGCCTTGATCTGTTTTATTTAATGAATGACTTGTTTTTAAAGATTATCAGTGGTTTCAAACAGCACTCCCATCACACAGGTGTGTAAATGTTTGGCACTCACCAAGTACAGCTACAGAAGTCTTCAAAAATGTTAAGAAATCATTAGTTATTTTGTTTTTGTAATTGTGGGAGGTCAATATACCCAAAGCAAATGTGTTTTGTTTTAGTATATGTGGACCCCCACATACACTAAAACAAAATTACTGACCATTTCTTCACATTTTTGAAGACTTTTCTGTAGCTGTACTTTGTGAGTGCAAAACATAAATGAAATACTTACACAACCTCTCCTCTAAAAATTTTTACAATGAGCTGTATGTGGGGGTGCCGGTACCATGATGTGTAAATTCTATTATAAGCTAAGTCCATCATCTCGTGGTTTGTGGTAGTGAGATCCATATGTGCGCAGTTGCACTTCCTCTGTTAAGTGAACAACAATCAAGCAAAAACAACTGCCATCACAAACTGCCATCACAAAGAAAAGAAATCAAAGAGGGAGCAGATGTTTCGATTCAAACACATTCACATCGTGAAGGAATTTAATGATGCTGTGGTACTAAAAACACTGATCTACATGTAAGTATCATGACTGGGGTTGGGGGCAGTAAACGGTTTTCTGAGATATCGCAAAACCGAAGAATCACAGCTGACATGATAAGTTCACCTGCTCCCTACTAGCACATACCTGAAACAGAAAGGGCACATAACTGACATCAGAATGACATTCAGATTATGAAAACAAAGCAAAATTATATTCAAAACATATCGGTTTAATTTTAAGCACCATTAACTTTCAAATTCAGGTCTTGAAAACTGGTCGGCCGACGAGGCAAAATTACAAACATTCATCGGTTTTCAGCTTTCTTATTGCCAACAACCGAAATAAATGGTTGCCACTCACACATGGTAAAATCCCTATTGTTTCGTTTAATCATACTCAAAATATTTGTTAGTATGCCCCTTGAGAATTGCATGTTAAACTGAAGGCAGAGCCAGAAATGAATTAGTTTTGCATTTCCAAGCATACGCCTCACACTGAAAATGTCAAGGTCAAAAAGAGCATGTCAGGCAATTTTTGGGGATCCTAGCTACACATGTGAAACTGCAAATGTAGCATCTAAAAATATTTGAAAGTGCCATGAAGCTTACAGTTTGCCCACTTACCTCTTATCTTCAAATTTGACCGGGGCCAATTCGCATTTATGACTACTAACTCTTTACTGCTACAGTTTTCTCTAGGACTTCAGTTCAGTGTTTTAATCATTTTCTGTGTTTGTCTCAAATTGCTTGCATAAATGAGTATTCATGAAGTACTCGTATATGACTGCTGGGCTGAAAGTTATAAAACTGAGTTTGGAAACCAACCTCAAATCTCATGCATCTGATTGGCTGAAATGGCAATCAGCTGATCTCAGTACTTTTTGAAGCATGTACACATGCCCAGCTTCATTCTGTGAAATTTAGTTGTGGCAGGTTGTCTGTTGGGACAGGACACAGTAACCCAGCTATTTGGTAATGAATCACGATGGCATGGATGTGCAGGCTGATCTGTATCTAGACTGTTCACCCATGCTATGGAGGAAAGGGTGAAAAGGGAAAGTCTTGTACCCTTCAAGTGCTGGTTAGCTGAACAGATCTGATTCAAGTTGCCATTTATTCACATACTGTAATTAATAACCATGTCACAGTACCGTAAAATTCCTTTTAAAAGCCCCAGGGGCAAAGGGATGCAGTGCCTTTTTGAACCTTCAAATACCGGGTAGCTTTTATTTTTACTGAGTGTCTCATGCAAGATACTTTTTTCTTGCATACCTTTTACTGTTCATAACATTAGTGTATAATTATATAAACTTAATTTAGTTTTCTCATGCTGAAATATTGATGTTTACATAAACCTTTTTTAGCTCGACTATTCGAAGAATAGGGGAGCTATCCTACTCCCCCCGATGTCGGCGTCGGCGGCTCCGTCCGTTAAACAAAATATGCACTTTGGTCCATAACTTAAAAACTACTTATGATATCAACTTCAAACTTGGAATATATATTCACCATCAAATTCTACATCACTACCAACAACACCCATAACTCTGCTACAAATATTTTTCAAGTTATGCTTCTTTTTCACTTAAATTTTGCATTAAGGAAAATATGCACTTTGGTCCATAACTTATAAATTACTTGAGATATCAACTTGAAACTTGGAATATATATTCACCATCAAATTCTACATCATTACCAACAAGACCCATAACTCTGCTGTCAATATATTTCAAGTTATGCCCCTTTTTTCTTATATTTTTTGTTGAGAAAAATATGCATTTTGCCCATAACTTTCTTTAAAACTACTTGAGATATTGCCTTGAAACTTGAAATATATTTTCACCATCAAAATCTACATCATAACCAACAAGACCCATAACCCTGCTTCCAATATTTTTCAAATTATGCCCCTTTTTCTATTACATTTTGTGTTAAGCAAAATATACACTTGGCCCTTAACTTCATTATGAATGGAGGGATTTCAAAATAACTTGGCACAAATGTTCACCATGACAAGGCTAGGTGTCACGTACAATACCCAAGCCTGTAGGTCGAAGGTCATGGTCACTGTTACTAAAAATAGAATTTTCTTGTCCGGGCTTTCACTTTGTTATGAATGGAGGGATTTTAATATAACTTGGCACAAATGTTCACAATGACAAGACGGTGTGTCCGCACAATACCCATGCCTGTAGATCCAAGGTCAAGGTGACTGTTACTTAAAATAGAATTTTCTTGTCCAGGCTGTAACTTCATTTTGAATGGAGGGATTTCAAAATAACTTGACACAAATGTTCACCATGACAGGGCGGTGTGTCGCGTACCATGCGTGTCACGTACCATGCCCATGCCTGTAGGTCAAAGGTCAAGGTCAATCTTACAAAAAATAGAATTCTCTTGTCCGGGCTGTTACTTTGTTATGAATGGAGGGATTTCAAAATAACTTTGTACAAATGTTCACTATGACAAGGCAGTGTGTCCACACAATACCCAAGCCTGAAGGTCCAGGTCACTGTTACTAAAAATAGAATTTTCTTGTCCAGGCTGTAACTTCATTATAAATGGACGGATTTCAAAATAACTTGGCACAAATGTTCACAATGACAGGGTGGTGTATCGCGTACCATGCCCATGCCTGTAGGTCAAGGTCACTGTTACTAAAAACAGAATTTTCTTGTCCGGCTGTAACTTCGTTAGGAATAGAGTGATTTCAAAATAACTTGACACAAATGGTCATCGTGACAAGGTGGTGTGTCCCGTACCATGCCCATGCCTGTAGGTCCAAGGTCACTGTTACTAAAATAGAATTTTCTTGTCAGGGTTCTAACTACGTTAGGAATAGAGTAACTTGCCAGAAATGTTCACCATGACAAGTTGGTGAGTCGTGTACCATGTCCATGCTTTTCTGTAACATTACTGAAGTGATTGATATTTGACTAAAAGTAAATGTCTCTAATAAAAAATTACTAACAAGTTTTCTAACAACTTCAGAAATATTTCATAGTTATTCCCCTTTTCAGTTTAATATTTATGGTACACTAAGAAATTATTTCTGTTATTTGAAATGAATTTTTCCCTTACCATTCACTTGTTAATATTTTTCCTGATTGCACATGAAAGTATGGCCATAGTTGTTATTGTTTTAATCTTCAAATTGCATTTGTTTCAAATGATTCGAATAGTCGAGCATGCTGTCTCCTCTGACAGGTCTTGTTGTAAATGATGTCACTAACTTGAATTTATTACGTCAGATACTTGAAGATGTAACATCACTCATGTTGCATGCGAACGTTATGCTTTCTTTACCCAGTAAATCATGCAGAAATACTTCTCCGGTATGCAAGAATATGGTTACTTTAAATTATTTAATAAAATTAATAGTGATGGGAACGAGTACTAAAATCGGTACTGGGATCTTGATCCGATCGAGTACTCGAAACCATTCTCTAACGTAAGAGGAAATATCAATCTTTTACAATCGTTACGGGTATGGTCATGCCATAATGCCTGTCATAACCGATTACTCAAGAAGATACACAACAAATTTACAGGAAAGAAACAAACTTTAATGACATTTAGTCAATCCATTTTTAGCATCAACTTTTTTAAACATTAAACCAAACAATCATAAGAAAATTAAAAAACTAGCATGTGTCACAGACTAGAACATCACTGTAAAATGTACACATCATGAGAATAGTGTGGGTTTCATGATTGCAAATTGTCTGTGTTACGGCGTCAAACAATAGCGTCATTTAGGCGCCAATTATCAGATATTTGTGCCCCTAACTGTCTTCTTGTTTATTGAAAACCGAGTGCTAGGTGTTCACAATCAACTGCCAGCAGTTGTAAGATTCCATAAAGACAACTGTTATTAAGTTTTATATTTGTTTGGTTTTTTTAACATTTTGTCATTAGGGCTGTTCCAGGAAAAAAGGAGTGGGGGGGTGGAACGGAACTTAAAAATGGGGGTACCACCAACACAATTATATTTCTTTTCAAACCCCAACCAATAGAATTGTAATATGTCAAAGACCCACCACCACCGCATTATTATTACAAGTTATACCCCCCACCAATGCAATTAGAAACACAAATTATAGATTTCAGGTGACAAGTTTTTTGTAAACTTGCATGAATTTTTTGTTGATCTAATATTACAAAGATGATTTTACCATGCAATTTCAATGTAATTTTTTTCCATGTCAATATCATTTTGTTTGAAATTGTTTCATTTTGATATAATTCGTACTGTCCTAACTGCTCATGTTTGAGAAGGAATAAAGAAAACTTGAAGTGATGAATCAAATATCATTCCCATTCGTTGCACATGTTTCAGATCAACAAGTCCTCACATGGGCAGCCAGTCATAGGCTGCCAGGATGTAGGCCACACTGCTCACCAAGGCCTGTATTATGTGAACAGATTAATAGACTGATTGTACAAATTTGTATTCATGTCGGTTAATGTACTCCTTATTATTTGTGTTGCTCTATTCTTGGATACGTTAATGAATCCTGATTACTAAAAACATTTTTTTATTCTTTCCGTAAATATAATGATTTGAATCAATCGGAGAGCCACATACATTTTTTTAGACAAACACTAGTTACAAATAAAATGTGGGCAGATACTTTACTAAGTAAGTCATTAAACCATATGTAGCTTTCTTAAGCTTCAACTTGTCATTTTAAATTAGTACTGTACTGTCCCTGTTTCTTAAAAAATACACTTGGTACTTTACCAGTATCAAATTATGAATAAATATATTATTATCAATGACATTGTGAAATTTCATTTAATACAGTACTGAAAATCATGAAATTGACAATCGGATCGGAAGCGGATCGGAAGCGGACCGCAAACCGATCCCGTTAGGAGCGCAATGGAAGCGCAATCGAATTGGAAACTGAATGAAATCGAAGCAAATTGCTTTGAGCGTTTGGATCGCTTGGAGTGAAAAGACCGGAGCATTTTGACCAGATCGGAATCGCTTTGAACGTTTGGATAACTTGGAGTGAAAAGACTGGAGCGCTTTGACCGGATCGGAATCGCTTTGAACATTTGGATCGCTTGGAGTGAAAAGACTGGAGCGTTTTGACCGGATCAGAATAGCTTTGAGCGTTAGGATCGCTTGGAGTGAAAAGACCGGAGCGTTTTGACCGGATCGGATCGCTTCTATTTATAATTTTTCAGTTATATATAGTAGCGATCCGAATTGCTTCTTCCGATTCTTTTAACGACTTTAAACAAAGCAATTTTTGACAATAATTTAATTAAGTTTTCCACTATCAAACACTAGTAATAAAAAACTAATTTAACGATAATTTTGTATTACTAAATAAAACTGAACACATATAATAGTAAATGGTGTATTTGCGATTCACACGCATGAAATTACTGAAATCAAGTTCGGAACCTTTTTGCGAAAATATGTAATAATTTTTCTTATACACGGGAAGAAATAAGGAACATGTACATTCACCAGTGCTACATTATGGCGTTAATGTATTTTTTTATTTAGGAGATTTACAACTGAAATGTATTTAATGCTAAAAAACACTTTTAAACGTAATCGGAAGAATCGGTTTGAGCATAAAGATCGTTTGGAGCGCATTATCTGGCGTTATAGTAAATGACCAATGAAAAACGGGAGCGAAAAGATCGGAATCGGAAGAATCGGTTGAGCTTAAAGATCATTTAGAGCGCATTGTCTGGCATCATATTTAATGACCAATGAAAATCGGGAGCGAAAAGATCAGAATCGGAAGAATGGGTTTGAGCATAAAGATCGTTTGGAGCGCATTGTCTGGAGTGAGAAAATTGGAGTGCAATAGAATTGGAATTGGACCGCAATGGGAGTGGAATCAGATCGGTTTTAGATGACATTAGGATCGGAAGCGGACCGGATCGGAATCGGAAAAATTGTCAATTTCATAATTTTCAGTACTGTAATTTCAGGAACTATTGCATTGACTGTTCCTATTTGCAGGTATGTATTATTCGCCAGTATATACTACATAGTATTACAGGTTTAGATATGTGTCACTTAGATTTTGTGTAATATATTTGTATTTCTTAAAAGTATACAGATTGAACTTAACCAGTACTTATATATGATCATACACAACAATATTGTGAGATTTCATTAAGATATTTTAAACAAGAAACCAGTAGAACCAGTGGATTTGACGTTCCAATAGTCTTACGCGAACAGGAGCCTGACCAATATCCGAATTTTAGACATGCCACACTTGTCAGCATAAACATTGCTTAATAACGGATTCATTACCAAATCGATGATAAAAATTTATTAACATATCGTAATAGTTAGCTTTATACTTACATTTGAATGTTTCAACAAGGGTATTTAAATTATTTGTGGCCAAAAACTTGGCCACATGTTCGATGTCCATGGATCTAGACATTTTATGCTGGTGTGGATATAACATTACGTCGTTAAATAACAGCGTACCAAGTTTTCAGTTTTCGTACGCTTACCAGCTGTGACAAGCGGATGATTAATGTCAGGTTTTACAGACAAGACAAATTAGTTATTATTGACCACTTTAACCCCCCCCCACAACACAGAATGTTTTTATTAACCGTAAGCAGCACAATTAGAATTGTTAAAATAAAATACCCCCAAACAACACATTTGCTTCCGTGAATCACCCCCCATCAAATTTTAATTAATTTCCCACTTTTTTCCTGGAACAGCCCTTACTAGTTGAAGTACTCGGGTACTCGAATGTTAATCCAGTACCCGAGTACTGGAATACCTGTTCCCATCCCTATTATTAATTAAGCATTCCTTATGAAACTGATGTTTTACAGATGGAAATCACAATGTCTGGTACAGACTTCTATGATGTTGATTATGACCCAGATGATCCTCCATATGAACACATGGATTTTAACCTTTCTATTATGTAAGTTTTATCTTTATTTATGCCAGAATTAGCCTCCACAAAGTTCTCAAAGATCAGTAGGGAGTTTATGTTAATGCTGGAAATATTGTTATGTTTGAGGTTGTGTAATTCTTAATGTTAGAAAGTTAAATGTTTATATGTGTATTGCAAATATTAAATATCAACCCCGTCTAAACTTGTGAATGTGCAAATGTTAAATATCAACCCGGTCTTCAGAGAATTAGAAGGTGAAAACATTATTTGGACTTTTATGTTTTTCACCATCTGAATCACGCCAGCGAAACGAACGAACACAGCACAGGCCGGAGCACCCTTAAATGTTGGTTTGTATGGCTTCCTGTGCTGTTGTTTGTATGGAACAGCTATCAAATCAATACACTGCTCCACCAACGTTTAGTCACAGTTTGTATCTCATTAATGCCCATCCAGCTTAAAAGATCGCATTTTGGCCTTTGTACATGTAGAACCAACAATAACAAGTTCATTTGTCTCACCGTTATGTGTCGTGTAGGAGATATTTTCAAATATGTGTGATCAGCTTCTTCTTTTCTAGTCAGTGAAACGAAAAAAACAATAGAATAAGTATTTTCCTGGCATACAGGTGTAACGTACTTGAAAGATATTTTGTCTGCATTAAAATAAAAGTAGTTCTAAGAGGGTCGAACTACGTTTTTTAAATTTTTATTTTTCATCCAGTTTAAAACAAACAATTAAAAAACAAAGATACCTACCTTTTGATTTGATCGCTGTTCCCCACAAACCACAGCACTGGACACCCATACGAACCGACATTTAAGGGCGCTCTGGCCAATGCTGTGTTCGTTCGTTTCGCAGACGTGTGAATATAAATAATTGTTTTCTGATTATGCTTTTAGAGATGCATACACTGAACCAGGGTTCTACAGGAAATGGGATTAGTTCATTGTCTCAATGGGTACAGAAATTGCACAACAGTCTTTGCAAAAAAAGAACTTGTCCTTTTTACACTGCACAAAAAGGACTTGTCATTTTTACACTACACAAAAAGAACTTGTCATTTTTTACACTACACAAAAAGAACTTGTCATTTTTACACTACACAAAAAGAATTTGTTATTTTATACTACAGAACTCTAAACTTAGCTAATACGTGTACATTGTATGTTTTAACATGCAGTTGGTTTATTTTTTTTCATTCATATTCAGTAATATTAATTTCAAGATGCTGTATGACTGTCGTTAAAGATCATGGTATGTTCAGGGTCCAGGATCATAAAAACTTAGTTTAGATATCAGTCTCAGATCTCAAGGATCTGACTGGCTGGAATGGCGACTGGTGGCCATTTCAGCCAATCAGATGCTTGAGATTTGAGACTTATCTCCAGATTTAGTTTTATGATCTTGGGCACTGATGTTAGAACTATGGAAAACTGGAATATTGTTGTTATGTAAGCCAACATTGCTGACGTGACTTACTGCCAGTAGAATTAATGCCTCCTTGTCTGCCCAAAAATGTTAACGCCAGATACTGATTTCCATGTTTATAATCCTGATTGCAGCCAGTCTGAGGAGGAAACAGCTAATGAGGAATACAGCATCATTAATGATGTGTGTGACATTGAGAGAGGTGATGGTGAAGATGTAACGACTGAGGAAGTATCCACTGGAGAAGGATGTAACCGATGTCAGAAAGGGTTGTTTATCGGTTTAAAGCTGCCTCATGGGTAATATTCCTTACATATAATTTTGTTAAGATAGACACAAATCTGCTAAGTTCATTTCTGTTTCATACAACAGATTAGCTACACATTTTGTCAGGTTTGGAGCTAATGGTTTTTATGCCCACTGCGACCATTTTTACCAGAGTTATGGCCCTTTGTAAATTTCAGTAATTAAATCATGTGGCGTCATCTCATAAACTGTAGGGAGGATTTCTTTCAAACTTGCACAGATGATCAGACAGGGTGTGCAGATGATTGTTAAGAAATGAATTTTTCCTGCGACCATTTTTACCAGAGTTATGGCCCTTTGTTAATTTCAGTAATGAAATCTTGTGGCATCAACTTCTCATTAACTATCTAAGGGATTTCTTTCTAATTTACACAGATGATCAAGCAGGATGTGTAGAAGATTGTAAAGAAAGGATATTTGCCTAGGGCCAGTTTTACTAGAGTTATGGCCCTTTGTTTATTTCAGTTATAAAATTTTGTGGTATCAACTCCTCATTAACTATTGTATGGATTTCTATCAAACTTAACACATGGTCAAGCTGGATGTGTAGATGATCTTAAAGAAAAGATTTTTTTCTGAGGTCATTTTTACCAGAGTTATTGCCCTTTTATTAAGTTCACTTACAAACATTTTGGTGCCTCAACTCCACATTTTCTCTTTTGCTGATTTCTTTCAAACTTGCACGGATGATTAGAAATGATGTGTAGATTGTTCTAAAGGACATTGTCTTTCCACCATTTTCACCAGAGTTATGGCCATTTGTTTATGTTTGTCATAAAATTTTGTGGCACTTATAGGTCAACCAAGCTAAATTGGTGATGTTTACAAATATTAATAGAATGTAAACACAGGTTAAGACAACTTTACGCGTAAAAAATAAATTTTGCAATTGTACATCACACCTCCTCGATAACAAGTGGTTTACCCGTCTGGCTGGCATAGGACTAACATTTTTTTTGGCACGGGTTCGATTCACACTGACACACAGCTTTTAAGGAAATATTTTAGATTTATATTGTTTAAGTTTTATCGCAGTTATTTCATGTTAATTTATATATTTTGCTTCCATTCATTTTATCGGGGAAATAATTATTGTGTAAAAAAATGTTAAAAAAGTAAAAAAAAGCAACAAGTTTCAAACCTTCAACCTATAACAGCGTTGCTACAATTGCATTACATGTTGACTGCGTCTTTGACCACTCGGCTAATGGGAAAAGTTTTGGAAGCTTCACGCTTTGTATAAAGCAACGATTAAAATATAAATTCGTTGTTTTCATGTAACCCCATTGTAAACACGCCAATGTAAACATTGCCAAATTACCTCTGTCCAATAATACTCCTCATTTACTAATCATGATCACCACAGTGACATGTTGTTAACACCTCGTACCATTTTGTTACAAATGTTGTTGCAGCAGTGGGGGCATCAGTGTCATAAGGACACAGTCTAGTTACCGGTATATTTATATGTATGAAGGTTAATAAACATTGTTGTACTATATTTAAGGCACATGAGATAGAGTCCCTGGACGCTTAAAGGATAGTTACCCCCAAACTGTCAGTGATGCAGACGAGAGCTTTTTTCTACTGGACATCTGCCCAGGACATGATTGAGAGAATTGACAGGTACCAGTCCAGTAAGGCCATCCTCAAAAAATTGTTTGTGGTTGCGCGACCGACCCAGTGAAATAACCCCTGACCCAAAAAATTTTTTGACCATCTTCAGAAAATTTTTTTTGGTCTATCTTTCCGTTAAAAAATAGGCATTTTACTTAACACTAACCAACGCAAACTTATTCCATATTTAACAATTACATCCCAATTTTATCTCAAGTATCATAGTTCAGAATTATTGCATCATCAACCATATTCACCCAGCTAAAAATGTCAATTGTCACGTACACACTTTCTTGTAGATCAAACAATTTCATACCGAAGCCGATTAAACAACACTGTCTGGTTATGAGCAGACAATTTCTTTGAAGTTCAGTTTGACTGACAGAAAGTATGGATGTTAACCCTCATACTGCTTGTCAATCAACAGGAAGCAAAATGAACTAAGGCGGAGTTTAAAACAAGTTTTTGAAATTACTTTTGATTGTTTTTGATTATGTGATATTCAAAGAGAAGTAGAATTTAAATGTGGATTATTTTAAGTACAAACATGTTTCGTTACAGGATAGGACGCCGGGTAATTTGTAACAGATTTTTTAATGCCTGATCAAATTAGCTAATTAAAAGTGTTGACAAGTTACAGTTTGTACCGAGGCTTGTTCAATGCTTTTGAGTACAGAACAGAACAAAATATTTATCATTCGGGTACATAAGTTATTATTGTCATAAGATACAACATGGGTGTTAAATGAATTAAAATATCTGCAAAAGTCAGTTTTTATAAGACGAAACACAGATTTTTGACTACCTTTTTTGGTGTCTAGGTTGATGCAAATTTGCAAATGCAAGGCAGTTTTGAATTCTGAAATCCTGAAAATTCATTAAAGGGAAAATAAAGAAAATCAACCATTTGTAGACACACATAAATCTGAATTTCAGACATACGCCTGCCTGAAAAATTTCACCCAAGCAAATGTACTGTATTCTGCAAATATTCCTTCACCAAAGAGTCATAAATCAACAGTAAAATGTCCGCTTTTTAACGCTGTTTTCCAATTATATACGGTATTCATTTTCAGTAATATAAACACGTGGGTTATTATTATTATTATTATTATTATTTTTATTATTATTATCATTATTATTATTATTAAAAATGAACATATCCATTTGAAACTTGCATCCTTAAAATACTTCTTAACCACAATGCTGTCGAACGGCTACAAATGTCTGGAATAGTTCGTCCATCTACTGTATTGTAGGCTTAAAAAATGCGGTGACAAAATGGTCTCCGCTTCTGTTAAAGTTTCGGTGGCTCTTAACTTTTAATAATCCTGCAAGTAACACTTGAAAGAGTAGGCAGTATCCAGACATGGATAATTAGGATTGTTTAAGTTTCACGCTCATAATGTGGGCATGGCCATAATGTGGCTTTTACACGTGTGATAATGCTAATAAGATTTCCCGTTTTGCTGAATCATTGAATTCAAAATGGGCAACCATGTTAGATACTTTCTTGGTGACTTTAAATGTGATAAAGGACATTACATCAACAACAAATGCCAAATTACTTAATTACATACATTTCAGTCATGGTTTGATGTGTTCTAAGGCTTTGATCTGGGTATAAAAATAATATCAAAAAAAAAAATTCCGACCTACCGGCCCACGTCCAAAAAGTTGGGTCGTGCAACTGCAAACAAACAATTTTTTAAGGATGGCCTAGTAAAATTCTGTGGAGCAGTCTGTTTTCAGATTATATTCTGCATCAGTAAAGTTAATTTTAACATCCAATTATCCTGAAATTTGACAGCCTATATTTTGAATGCATGATGTGACATCTCTGGAGTCCTATATATCCAATACCTATAATCTTACAGCTTAAATTCTGTTCAAGCATTACTTGTTGGGGCCCATTTTAGTAACTAGTGCAATTACGGACTCCCTGTCCACTATAGTAGTCATGCAGCCTAATCTCGAAAATTTCAAGAAGGCTTTGCATGCAATAAACAGATCCTAAATGACTGGCGGTGTTTTCATCTTTTATCTTTCACTGCTGATTCTTGTTTAGTTCAGTCTTTTCATTCGGTCTTTAAATATATGCACAGACATGCACCTGCCGGCTGCCAGTAATACCTTTTCATTGAAAGTTTCTGCAGTATATATAGATAGGTAGATTTTGTGTGAGCTTTTTGTTAGTTTTGAGAATTTCTTCTCTTTGATCTTGTTTTTTGCTATCGGCGAGGAGACTTCAAACTGGACCCAGGATCCTAAAACTGAGATTGGAGACCAGTCTCAAATTGCAAGGATCCGACCAGTCACCATTTCAGCCAATCAGATGCTTGGGATTTTGTCTCCAGTTTTAGTTTTATGATATTGGGGCCAGATGTACCAGCGGTACACAGTCACATGACCATTCATTCACTGTTAACCCTCTACTCCATAAAGTCAAACCTTTATTAAAATAATGCACCTAAATGAGTGGAAAAAGTGGCTGCTTAACACCGGTTGCTGTTTAAGACAGTTACAAATTAGAACAAAATGTCAGTTTTGGAAATATTTAAACAGGCTCTTTAAGACTTGTGGTTGCAGATAGCTGGTGGCTGCTATGGCAGGTTCAACTGTGTATATGTTTTAACGCATGTACAACCAGTGCAGATCTGAACACCACTGGTCCTATCGTGATCAGAAAAAACCTGATAAGATGGCACAGATGTGCTGGCTGATCTAAATCTTCACTGTTGGCCCACACCATAAAGGCTATATATGGAGGAAAGGGTTAAAAGAAACCACACATAAAAATGTGTCAGCGCAGTTGACATCATACCTACTAGTGACATCATTTAGTTTAGCAGACGACATTGGTTTTTATTAATTTCGTGAGAATAAATATATAGTGCAGTCAAAATTGGTAGCAAAATTATATTAATGTTTAGTAGAAATATTAAGTTGTGTTCCTTTTATAAATAGTGAAAAAACAAAAGAACTTAAAACATCCTATAAGGCACAATCTTCATAACATGACTCAGAGTATTTTCCCATTATTCTTACAGAGTCGTGATGCAGTGTTTGAGCCCTACCCAGTTGATGTGCAACTGCGAGCCCTGGATACAGCTAACAGCCCCCTCTCCTCACGACTCTCCACCCTGGATGAGACGGTGAAGTCACTATCAAACCTGAGACAGGAGATCTTCATTCAGCTACGACAAGCCTGCTATGAGAACAAGAACTTGAGGGTAAACATTCTTTGTCTACTTGTCGCAATAGGAATCTAATCAATATTCTATGTGTAAGCAGCGGAATGGCTCCATCGGGCCTTGTAAGCATTGCATGGTTAGTCTGATATGCCTGCAATTGTGGAAAGGATGTTTAAGAGGCCTGGATAACTCAGTAGGGAGAGCTTGCTCCCTGTGAGGGGTCCCGGATTCGAGTCCCGGTCTGGCTGCACATCTTTCTCACCCTTTGACATTCTTTTGTTGAAGTGCTTATATTCAGTGTCATCTGTGCCATCTGATCAGGATCTATTCTGTTTGCTTTAGAATCAACCTATAAACATTGAGCACCTTGCATTAACGCACCATCACTGGGCTGTGGTATTCATGAAATTGTTTTGCATTCTTATCCAGGTACTGAGATGATGTCAGTACTGAAATAAGGATTTTATGTCTAATAATATTTGTGTGCTTATATTTCAGGGTCAGCTACAGATCTTGTCCCGTCAAGGGCTGTCTGGTACATCGATGGTTCGAGCACCAGGCTCACCACAACATCCACCTAGAATCAACCCAATGAATATGTCCTTTGGTAAGATTGTTACCAACTTGTGGGCATGATATCTGTTGTGTTGTTTTCATGCATTCAAGTGTGAGGCATATAGAGTTGCACTCGTCAGTTGTCCATACATTAGAGGACACATTCTAGTTTTTATGCCCCCACAAAGTGGGAAGCATATAGAGTTGCACTCGTCTGTCCGTACGTACATCCCCAAATCTTGTGGCATTAACACATCCTAAACTATCAGGCGAATTTCTTTCAAACTTGCACAGATAATCTAATAAAGCAGGATGTGTAGATGATGGTAAAGAAAGGATATTTTCCTGTGACCATTTTTAGCTCGTGTCGGCTTCGGTGTTTCCGTCCGTTAAACAAAATATGCACTTTGGTCCATAACTTGAAAACTACTTATGATATCAACTTGAAACTTGGAATATATATTCACCATCAAATTCTACATTACTACCAACAAGACCCATAACTCTGCTACAAATATTTTTCAAGTTATGCCCCTTTTTCACTTAAATTTTGCGTTAAGGAAAATATGCATTTTGGTCCATAACTTATAAACTACTTGAGATATCAACTTGAAACTTGGAATATATATTCACCATCAAATTCTACATCATTACCAAAATGACCCATAACTCTGCTGTCAATATATTTCAAGTTATGCCCCTTTTTTCTTATATTTTGTGTTAAGCAAAAAATGCATTTTGCCCATAACTTTAAAACTACTTGAGATATTGCCTTGAAACTTGAAATATATTTTCACCACCAAAATCTACATCATAACCAACAAGACCCATAACCCTGCTTCCAATATTTTACAAATCATGCCCCTTTTTCACTTAAATTTAGTGTTAAGCAAAATATACACTTGGCCCTTAACTTCGTTTTGAATGGAGGGATTTCAAAATAACTTGGCACAGATGTTCACCATGACAAGGCGGTGTGTCGTGTCCAATACCCATGCCTGTAGGTCCAAGGTCAAGGTCACTGTTACTAAAAATAGAATTTTCTTGCAAAATCATGTCTGCTCTGTAACTTTGTTATTTCTTATTGGATTTTTAAATAACTTGGTATAATTGTTCAACATATCAAGACGGTGTGTCAAGTACATGCCCATGCCTGTAGGTAGAAGGTCAAGGTCACTGTTACTAAAAATAGAATTTTCTTGTCCGGGCTGTTACTTTGTTATGAATGGAGGGATTTCAAAATAAATTGACACAAATGTTCACCATGACAAGGTGGTGTGTCCGCACAATACCAATGCCTGTAGATCCAAGGTCAAGGTCACTGTTACTAAAAATAGCATTTTCTTGTCCAGGCTGTAACTTCGTTATGAATGGAGGGATTTCAAAATAACTTGACACAAATGTTCACCATGACAGGGCGGTGTGTCGCGTACCATGCCCATGCCTGTAGGTCAAAGGTCAAGGTCACTGTTACTAAAAATAGAATTTTCTTGTCCGGGCTATAACTTTGTTTTGAATGGAGGGTTTTCAAAATAACTTGGCACAAATGTTCACCATGACAAGGTGGTGTGTTGCATACATTACCCATGCCTGTAAGTCCAAGGTCAAGGTGACAGTTACTAAAACTTGAATTTACTTGTTCAGGCTATAACTTCTTTATGAATGAAGGGATTTCAAAATAACTTGGCACAAATGTTCACTATGACATTGCATTGCATTACCACCAACTTCTTCGCAGACATTTCCGTAATGAGAAGACAACAGTTCCACAAATACAAATAATTTACTTGATCTTCAAGTTTATGCATATTCTTATAATTACTCGAACATCACTGTCTTTGAAATGCTATTATTCCCATCATTTCACTTGATTGTCTGAAAATGATGCATAGCGGGGGCGTCTGTGTCCTATGGACACTTTTCTAGTTTCACTTATATTTTCACTTAAGTGCACTTCATCGATAACTTTGCACAAAATACTTAAGGTATCAACTTCAAACTTCCAATATATTTTTATTTCAGTTTTTTTCTGTAACATTACTGAAGTGATTGATATTTGACTAAAAGTCAATGTCTCTCATAAAAAATTACTAACATGTTTTCTAACAAATTCAGAAATATTTCATAGTTATTCCCCTATTCAGTTTAATATTTATGGTACATTAAGGAATTATTTCTGTTATTTGAAATGAATTTCTCCCTGACCATTCACTTGTTAATATTTTTCCTGATTTCACATCAATATTATGGCCATAGTTGTTATTGTTTTAATCTTCAAATTGGATTTGTTTCAAATGATTCGAATAGTCGAGCATGCTGTCTCCTCTGACAGCTCTTGTTACCAGAGTTATGGCCGTTTTTTATTACAAATTTTGTTGCAGCAGTGGGGGCATCAGTGTCTGAGGACACATTCTAGTTATTTTTATTTTAAACTATGTTTAATGAAAATATATGCTATAAATGTATTGGTTCAAACTCGCTTTTTTTATTTGTAAACAGAAAATATGTGCTTTTTTTACGTTTGTTTCGTAAAGTAAATTCCAGGGCCTTTGCTTTTCTAATCTAAACCATAATAGAAACATAGAAACTGATTTAGAAGCTTTAGGCTCTGTTAAGGGAAGTCCTCTGTGCATAAGCCTCACATTTACTAAATCATCTGCATTGTTGTAGATGGTGTATTTTGAACACAACTAAACATCCTAGAATCTCGGGCGGGTAATGGGAATCAATCTTCTAAAGTAGACAACGTAAAGCTTTGAATCTGGTATATTTTCGAGATCAAAATCAATGCACTATCCAGATAAAATATAGGGGCGTCATTTACAGTTCTCCAAGGAAAAAATCACAATAGAAACTCAGTTTAGTCCCTTTACAACCCTACATGCGTCACAAAATATTTTATCTTACAAGTGTACTGTTTAATTGAAGATAACCCAAACAGTGATATAAAAATGTGTGGTTGAACATGGAAATGTAGTTTTCCCACACTTAAACATTTTGCAAGCAGGTGACATTGGTCTTCAGTAGAACATGGAAAGCGACTTGCTGTTAGATGTATTTCTTAATATTATTACAGTGTCATTATGATGGTGGTATGTGGTTATTGAGCAGTCCTTTGTCTAGTGAAAGAATCAATAAACTAACTCCGTCATTTGACAGCAATTTCTAGAAACTCTGTATGGTATTTGCATAAAGCCTTCATATCGTTGATTCAGATGGTGTTTGATTTCAGCATCAAGTTCCTGACAGTACATTAAGAACACAGGGACATGTGGAAGCTTTACCACTGATGTATTTGATGACAGCAAGGAGACTCCAATCGGCAGAAGGATCAGTCTTTATGTATGTTACCTTTGTAGACGTTTTTCATATTCCTAGTTTGTTTGTTATATAGCTCCAAATAATGGCATGAACGGGCAGGATTTTAATTGAACTAGATTCTGTTAAGAGGTAGGTATGACTGTGGAGATAAGAATCTGTGGATGTTGACCACTCTGGTATCATTAGAGGTAGGTATGACTGTGGAGATAAGAATCTGTGGATGTTGACCACTCTGGTATCATTACATTTTGCGGGGACAAGTTTTTGGGCAGAAAACAGAGATAAATTCACGGGAGCGTTTATTTTTAGGGATGTAAAGGGACATTCAAACATTCGAACATATGGATAACATTTCAACATTTAACTTTTCATATCGAACAAATCATATTTTCACAAAATTCTTCTACTCTTTGATAGTTTGCTTAAAATGTTATCAACATAGATCTGTAGACACACTCATGCTCCAATAAATAAACCACCTATTTTAGAATACTCTGACATTATCCTCAAAATCTATTTGTATGACAATTTTGTTGTATCTGGGATAATTTGAATGTTTGAATGTGAACTGATTGACAATGGAATGGTAAAATAGGTGAAAAATGCCATCCCTATTTATTTTCCCTTTATTAAGACACATTATTAGATGGTTTGCAGTTGCCTTAACATTAATATACATGAAAATGCAACGCATGCAAAACATACAGTATCACAGAATGATCGAAAGTGATTTCTGTAACTTGAGGATTAAGGCAGGCGGTAATTTTTTTTTTAACATTGTTTTAAGTTGAAGTTGCCTGTGATTTGATTATAAAATCATTAGAGGACTCAGGTCAAGTGGTGTATTGATTGGACAGCTATATGTAGTTTTACATACTGATTATCTGTTTGTTTTAAATTCTTATGCTTTTTGTTATGCATTATAATGTTGAAGTTTTATTGTTTTCAGTTCTGAGTGTACAGATGAAGATGCCTCTTTAACCCTTTCCTGTATAGATACACCTTTATTGCTAGGGAGAACAGTTTAGATCCAGATCAGCTGGCACATCCGTACCGTGTGATCAGGATCTAAATTGTTTGCTTTTTGATTTATTAGGTTATTTCTGACCAAAATGTGACCAGTGCAGATCCTGATCAGATGGCTCGGATGTGCTGGCTGATCTGGGTCTACACTGGTCGCACATGCGCAAAAATGTGTATATATCAAGCAAAGGGTTAAAGTTAGCAGATATAGATTACACAAAGCACATAGAGAGACAGTAAGAGACAAACAGAAGGAAACCTATGGTAAAAATTTTGGTCACTTTTATGCCACATGTCTGTTTTGATCACTTGAATACAGCTTTACCTACGTTTAGCGTAGGAACATCACAGTATTCTAAGGAAGAATTATTTTCATTTAATCCCTTACTCCATAGACGAACCTTTATTGCATGAGCGGACAGTGTTAAACCAGGGTTGAAGGTTATAAAACTGAGATTGGAAACCAATCTCAAATCTCAAGCATCTGATTGGCTGAAATGGTGACCAGTCGCCATTTCAGCCAATCAGATCCTTGAGATTTGAGACTGGTTTCCATGCTCAGTTTTATAACCTTGGGCACAGATTAGCTGGTGCGTCAGTTCCATCTGATCAGGATCTACACTGTTGGCTTTTAGATTCATTACGCTTTTTAGGACAAAGATGCAACCACTGTAGATCGAGATCTGATGGCACAGATATGCCAGCAGACCCATATCTACACTTGTCGCACATGGATTAAAATGTGTATATATGGAGTAAAGGGTTATTGAAGATATTTGAACATTCTTTAGGTGAATTTGACACATGCCTTTAAATTAAATTTGTGTAACTTCTACACATCGATCTCAGTGAACAGTCTCAAACTGCTATTTTTTATATTTAGATGTATTTACGAGGGGTGTTCGGAAAGTTTGTGTCTTTCATTGTTTTTCTTTACAATTTTGCACATGCATACCTGCATTTGTCCATAATGTAGTCCCTAAACAAGGAGAACGAGTTATAATTATGTTTTGACATATTGGTAACCTTAGCAACCTAGTTTATGTGTCATGGCGCAGTCCACAATATGATAAAAAATGAAATGGTTACAAGAAATGTTAACTTTATAAACGTCATGTAACCTAACGCAAAAACGGCGTGAAAACGCCAGGTGATAACATGACTTCATAATGACAGTTGATGAAAAATTCAAAACATTGACGCCGTCGTAACGGGGTATGTGATACACACAAATTTGTAATTTGCATAGTGTTGGTGTCCCAGGATTAATCTTGCTGAATCATCCAGAGCTTAAAGAAACTATATTTAAATGTATTTAAGTACTTTTTTAGTTTGCTAACATAAATATTTTTTGTTTTATACTCTATTTCTACTTACTTACCGAACAGCCCTCTTACTGCTTCTGGAAGAATACTTCAGTAAATTTGAATATTTTTGCATCGTGATTTTTGGCCATTTTGCCTTATAATGCCGATGTTTTATTTTGTCCAGATTTGCTATTTTGTCTTAGACATATTGATAAACTATACATAGGAAAAAGCAACAAGAGACGGTAAAAAATGATTTATATTATTTTTATAAATTTAAAAATAAAACTTCACATGCAAAAATATAAATTTTAACTGATTTAAAATTATATAAGAGTAATGCATACAATATTTTTAGATCAACATTTTCACAACATCTTTAGCAACACGCAAAAATCAAATAAACTAAAAAAGACTTATTGAAATTTAAAATTACATGATTATCGGATTGTTTTAATAAGCGATAAATAGTGGTCAACGTCGACTAATTGTTAAAGAGAATCTGTATTGTTGTTGTGTTTACACTAAATGGGCATAATTTTTACCAGCGACATATTTTGGTATGTTTAAATTTGGCCTTTACATTAGCGTGGCCAATCAGGCCAATTATTAACCAATGCCAAAATATCCCAATTTACGGTATTCCACCACAAAAGCTGTGATTTGTTTTGATACTATATAACAAACAACTTTATAATGTTACTGTGCTATCCAGTTGTTGTATATTCTAATGAAAATTTCAAATGTTTAACTAGACAGCTGAAGGCAGGTGGATGTTGAATACAAATGATCATTCAGGATTGTTCATTGAGATTTATTAAAAAGATAGACCCTTTACTTCACAGACACACCTTTATTGCGTGGACAGAAAGCTTAGATCCAGATCAGCTGGCAATTCTTCACTACCCGATCAGAATCTACACTTCACTTTAGAATCAGATATTCCGACCATGAAGCAACCAGTGTAGATCCAGAATTGATGGCACAGATGAGCTGGCTGATCTGGATCTACACTGGTCATACATGGAGGTAATGGTTATCTCCTAAGGGCAAACAAAATGTATCTAGATTACAGTAGTTACTACATTAATGTTTGCTTATGATAATAAAGTATATAGCTTACCATCTGAATGTACAATGAATAAAGGGAGGTAATTCAAAAACGTACATAAATTAATAATTTGTTACACATGCTTTTTAGTTGGATGACTTCAAAACTTTATAACAATATAAAATACTGATGAATATAATGTATCTTTATCTCACGATTGATTTGTTAAAAAGCAAATGTAATTCTGATTTGTGTATAAATTAAATCTCAATGCACTCGACTGTACATGATGTCTTGCGTTAATTAGTAAATTGTTCCATTAATACTTAGAAGTCAAAGATAAAAATGACCAGGTAATACTGGTTGGGATGCAATTAAAATTGGCAGAAATTTTTCATGACAAAAAATAATGATCAATATATGATTACTGGTAGTATATTTTTAAATGATACTTTTCACTGCATTAAGAAAACTTCACATGTTTTTAGCCAATGACAAATCTGACTTAAAAAAAATCCCTCTCTCACTTTTTTGCTACTCTGAACACTGTACATATATGGTTTCCCTAATGTAATGTATTGTAATACAAACCAATAAAACACAACTTGTAAAATATATCATTAATAACTTTTATCATGCACCCTAATGCTAATGCTCCTATATCTGCCAGGGTTTCGCATATCAGTCACCGAGCCGATAATGCTTGCTCCGTGTCAAGTTTACCATAAAATCCGAGGACGCCTGTCATCCAATCCGACGAGACCTCTCATCCATAACTCCGCCCACTTAGTGACGGAACTACTTTCCATAAGCCATTGTAACTAATGTAAACAAATATCGGTAACGAAACAATTTTCTGTATTTCACTTTATGTCATTAAATTTGAAAACAAATAATAGTGTTATCATCATTTTTTCTTAGAAAAAACCTTTATTAAACACTGCTGATTGGACTTTCTCCAGTAATTCATCGTTTTTTGTCAGTTTTCAAATGCGTTATCCCTGTAAACTCGTGGCTCGTACGAAAGTTTGTTGTTGTTGGCGAGATGTGAATTCATTTTTTTCATGGGAAACTCTGAAAAATTAACGAGAAAAACACTTCATTAAAAAAACAAACTTTCGCTGACTCCAAAAAGACTAGATCTAATATTCTGAAATGGTTCTGCAAAAGCAATAATAATTGTGACAGACAGAAATGTGACACAACTTGCTTAAAAACAATGTTTTGTGAAATAAAATTGCTTATCCACAAATTGTTTTTGTGTCTGAAAAAATGTGGAAGAATTTCTTCTGTTGTTGTAAACCATCCAACATATTACTAGTTAAACTAAACTAACTGAAATTATTCTGTATGGTTTTAAATCTTAAAATCTTATAAACAATATCCTGTTGATACACTTAAAACTTTTTTCAACAGTTGAGGTTACAGTGTTTTACCTGCACCATTTTGAGAAGTGGTCTGGGAAATACGAGGGTTGTCCCAATAAATCGTAGACTATTTGAATGGGAAGAAAACTACTGAACACATGTTCATTAAAATTTCACAGCTAGTTAAGACATCATTTGGTAATTTGTATGCGAAATGTCAAAGAAAAATAGATTACCTTAACGAAATTGCAAACATTTTAACTTGACGACCTATCGACCAGCGGCGCATGTCGCAACATCATTACAGTGCTCACACAGCATACCGTTACTCTTTTCTGAAGTACTCTTCAGCTTGTTCAATACACTCACGATGTATGTCCACCCGAGTATTAAATATATTAATGTAACACTCTGTTGGAAGACTTTTGTTGAAGGTCAAGCCTTCTGATCTCGTCGCAGTTCTCAAATTTGTGACCCATGAGGCTGAAAGTACACAACGTCTAGCGGTGCGATGGTCTGGCGAGTACGGGGGATGACTGATTCCGAGTATTATTATCGTTTTACCATGCAGAAACTTTCTGTGCCACCTTTATACCAATTCTCTGGATATGAGGATGCTTCTTAACTTGTTTTTATTTCTTATTCGTGTCTTTTGGCGTCAATTTGTTTTTATCACAATATTGGATGATCGAAATATGCGCCGCGTCTTCTTCAAACGTCGCGATTTTCATGAGAAGTTAATGTTTACCCATAAGCATGAAACAAGCACTATTCTTATACAAATTATGGCAACTTTTGGAAACTTTGCGTATAAATTTCAGAATGATTACCAATTAAGGCAACATTAACAATTGGCGGATTAAATGGCATTGTGTTATGTAATAATTGTTTGAAGTAAATTATTGAATTCATATCATAGCGCATTTTGACATGCGCCGTTGATCGCAGGGTTTAATAAAATGTATGTTATTTCTTTATTTTACCAATCCCTCAAATTAAATTTCAGGCTCTCATGTGATAGTTCATCATAAGCAAGTAACAGATGTTTTTTCTTGCTCATGTTTCGGGAAAATCCATCTTTTGCCTTTAAGAATGAGGCTGATGGCTGTGAATGTACTTTGTACAGGTCAGAATAATTGTACTACAATGTCTTATGAGATATTAAGAAATCTTGTCCAGTTACGAGTAAATTTTCATACATGCACATCATTTAGCCTACTATTTTCAGTGTTGACTTTCAAACTTAAAGTAGGAAGTGTTATACAATAATTTAAATTCTGTCATAGTATATGAACATGCATGATTATGATGTTGTAAAAAAAAACTGATATCAAACTTTTTACCTTTCCTGTCTTTCGCAACTCCAGTACCGTCAGTACCTCTTGTAAAGATCGGCACAACAGAGACATCCATTCATATGGTTAGAAAATCATGGTGAGACCAACCTACAAAATGGTTGAAAACATGTTACTGTTTTGTGATCTGATTAATTACAAATGGCAGGTACAGGGTTTAGAGGCAAAACTGAAAAAAATATGCAAAATTATGGTTAACAGTGAATTTTTAATTAACCTTTAACTCCAAATATACACATTTTAATGCATGTGCAACCAGTGTAGAACCAGATCAACTGGCACGTCATTGCTTTCTGATCTGGATTTTCACTATTTGCATCTTGGTGAGAATTATAGGTATCATTCATGTGTGTTGGGTAAAGATCGCGTGATCCAGCCCTAGTGAAATATGCATAAGGGCGGTAACGAGGCTCTGCCTGTAAATTTTTCTTTGCCCTATTTTTTTTATCTTAGCGGAGTGACATACGAGACATCGTTCATTCATAAATGCGTAAGACGTTGTGACGTCATATAAGGCGTGTGACTCATTCTACATGGGGTGGTGTAGAATCAAAATTTCCTACACAGGTGAAAACACCAGATGTCCTGATCTGGTATGCAAGAATAATCTAATGAATTTAAAAGCGAACAGTTCAGACAGCATAGATTTTGCGGATGATCTAGATCTACAATGTTCACAACCGCAATAAAGGTATCTCATAATGGAGTAAAGGGTTAATATTTATAGGTTATTAGATGTTTTACTGTACAATACGGGAATATATTTGGACGAGTACACAGCTTGAAAAGTCATATTGGACGAGCCGTTAGGCGAGTCCAATATGACTTTTCAAGCTGTGTACAAGTCCAAATATATCCCGTATTGTACAGTCAAACGTCTAATAACCTTTTTATTCTACATCTAATAAATGAAGCATTTCTTTTCAAGCATGTAAAGACTATTCCATATATATTCCATATTGTACGGTCCAATATTTTATTAAGTTCTACATTTCTCTTACTTGACAAGTTGCGTCATATTTCCTGCATCAAATCAAATCAATTTTTTCATGCGGATCATTTTTACGGTCAACGGCTTTTATCGTTGTAAAACAATGGTAAAGTGCATTTGCACTTAATCATCCAATATGAAAAAAATACGGACTTTTTTGGATCCAATACGGGAAAATATTGGACGGTCACGTGGTACAATTAAAGGACGCTAATTGGATGAATTTATTAGATGTAGAATAATGGTAATTACATACAACATACTAACATACTTTTTGCAAGTCATCATAAACACTTACTAAGGGTTAACTTAAATTCTCCAGCAGTGTCCAGGGCTCTCACCAGGCTTGCAAATCAGGGAGAAGTTTTGTCATAATTTACTGAATTATGGAGAAGTTTACAGTCAACAGCATTCTTTCCCTATATATAAAATACAAAATGACTTCTCCCAAAGCTCAATGAAGTGAGAAGTCTGGTCATTTTTGATGAGACTACTTCCTTCAAGTCTCTCTCTAGTGAGAGCTCTAGTGTCATATGCATGTTAATATTGTGAAAATGAAACTTAAAAAATCAGTTCAATAAATATAAAATCAAAATCTTTGCTTTAGGTAATAATTTTTGTTCATTTTTAACAAGACTTGTTTGGATTCTATGATATATCAAAAGCATTATAAGGTAGTGTTTCATATTGTCTTAATGTGCACTTTGTTGTAGAGTTTTGTCAAAATTTGCTTTTTTTTATTATTGTTATAATAAACTAGATGGGTGTTCAGTTGAACACTTGTGTCGCCCTTGGATACTTTGTAAGACACCATAATATTAAAGTGTGATGAAGACATGTTAAGAAACGGCATAGCTAAAGTGAATGGTAAGTATTTATGACAAAAATCTAAGTACAAAAAGGGGCATATGTCTGTCACTTGTGACCTTGACCTTCAGATTTTGGAATAATCATAATAAAGTTGTCTGTGGCAATATAATATAAAAATCGATGAGAAAATATTAACATATGGCAATATGTATATAACATTAAGTTTTTATGACAAAATATAAAAAAGGGGCATAACTGTAGCGAAATAAGACATTGACTTTGGTATCATGACGACTGTGTTGTTGTAAGCAATATTTGTTGAAAGTTTGATGAAGAAATGTTAAGAAATGGCAAAGTTATATCCAACATTAATTTTTCATGACAAAATATAAGTATGAAAAGGGGCATAACTTTGTGGCATGTGACCTTGACCTAAAGATTTTGGTATCATGACAACCGTGTTGTTGTAAGCAATATATTTTAAAATTTTGATGAAGAAATATTAAGAAATGACAAAGTTATAGCCAATGTTAAGTTTTTGTGATGAAAAAGGGGCATAACTCCATCAAATGTGACCTTGACCTAAAGAATTTGGCATCATCATAACTGTGTTGTCATAAGCAGTATAATTCAAAAGTTTGATGAAAAAATATTAAGAAATGGCAAAGTTAATGCCAATGTTAAGTTTTTGTGACGAAAAAGGGGCATAACTCCATCAAATATGACCTTGACCTAAAGAATTTGGCATCATCATGACCGTGTTGTCATAAGCAGTATAATTCAAAAGTTTGATGAAGAAATATTAAGAAATGGCAAAGTTGTAGCCAACGTTAAGTTTTTGTGACGAAAAAGGGGCATAACTTCCATTAAATGTGAACTTGACCTAAAGAATTTGGCATCATCATGACTGTGTTGTCCTAAGCAGTATAACTGGAAAGTTGGATGATGAAATATTAAGAAATGGCAAAGTTATACCGAACGTTAAGTTTTTGTGATGAAAAAGGGGCATAACTCCATCAAATGTGACCTTGACCTAAAGAAGTTGGCATCATCATGACCGTGTTGTCATAAGCAGTATAATTCAAAAGTTTGATGAAGAAATATTAAGAAATGGCAAAGTTAATGCCAATGTTAAGTTTTTGTGACGAAAAAGGGGCATAACTCCATCAAATATGACCTTGACCTAAAGAATTTAACATCATCATGACGGTGTTGTCATAAGCAGTATAATTGGAAAGTTTGATGAAGAAATATTAAGAAATGGCAAAGTTGTAGCCAACGTTAAGTTTTTGTGATGAAAAAGGGGCATAACTTCCATTAAATGTGAACTTGACCTAAAGAATTTGGCATCATCATGACTGTGTTGTCCTAAGCAGTATAACTGGAAAGTTGGATGAAGAAATATTAAGAAATGGCAAAGTTGTAGCCAACGTTAAGTTTTTGTGACGAAAGAGGGGCATAACTCCATCAAATGTGACCTTGACCTAAAGAAGTTGGCATCATCATGACCGTGTTGTCATAAGCAGTATAGTTGGAAAGTTTGATGAAGAAATATTAAGAAATGGCAAAGTTATAGCCAACATTAAGTTTTCGTGACGGACATACGGACGGACCGACGGACGGACAAAGCGATCCCAATGTATCGCATTTTCTTCGCAAAGGGTGACACAAAAAGTGTACCAAACCCCAGACTTTTTTCTGGCTTTTTTGGGAAAATGACCCATTCCAATATTGGGAAATTAATGTAAAGAAACTTTCAAAATATGGGAAAAAAGCTAAACAACTGAAAAGCAATTGATACATCATGTCCCGTACCATCCTTAAATGTGTAATATACACTGTGGCACTAAGCATCCAGATTTCACAATCCGGTTCGGCAGCGAATTTTTAATTTTTAATTAAGAATAATTTTCTTAAATCGGGAGAAAAATTAAAGTTTGCATTGGGAATGTGTCCGATAGTCAGACACATGGTATGCACAGAAAAAGGCCTGTGGATTAGAATCATTCATAAAACCGGACTACAATTGAAGATATTTCTTTGTAACTTTTGTTCTTGCACTTCTGATTTCAATCAAAATGTGTTTATTGAACTGATAAAATTGTCCTGTCAATCGATTTTTGGGCGAACAGGTGAATTCAGTACCCTGAAAATGATTGATTTTAAATTTACATTTTAAAATAAATATTACCTTAGTAATGCATTTGAGATATCATCCTTAAACACTGAACATGTGTTGACTGATCTCAGTTACTGTTGTGGTCTACTATAGACCCTGTTCTTTGAAGACCTGGCAGCATAGATCTGTCTGATGAAACAACTGATGTTTGTTATCACAGCTCCTTTTTAATCTGATGGAGATTCGAATTTGGTGCTGCGTTGATGCCTTAGATATGTCACGGTGACATCTCCTAATCCTATTGATAACTGTTGATAAGGTCACGATGACACAACACACTGAACCGGAAGATAGCAATACTTCACTTTTCTGTTGCCAATGTATATTGTCCCATAAATCTGATTTCTGATTAAAACAGTTGTTTCTTGATATAGTTATCCATGAACAATTGTTAATTTATCAGAAAGATTTGCTGCTAAACACCACCAATATTGCTTTCAAAAAATTGCCGACACGACCTTGCAAAACTGAAAGTTTAAGATATTCGTGACCAATAAAAGTTACTGTAATCTTATTTTACTTTGTTTATATGAAATTTTGATATAAAAAGTGCAAGTTTTGAATAAAAAATAAACTAATTTCTTAAAGTTGCATGTAAAAATAATGTAAAAAAGACCATGAAATGAAGAACTATTTATTGGCGCGTAAGATGTACTTCGAGTGTTTTTGACGTTTATTTTGGAAAATATTCACAGTGATAAACCACTGAAAGATAAATTTAGCATACAGCAGCAAAACATAAACATTAAGACTTATATTTAAATGATAAGAGTTCAGTGCATGATAAATAGAATAACAGGTTACTGTCTTGCGATATAAGTGTTATCAGGCTTTGCCGATATTAGGGTGGAGGAGCTCCGCAGAGCCTCGCCCCTCTGCTCCCCATATCACCTGATAACACTTATATCGCAAGACAGTAACCTGTTATTCTCTTTTTATTAACCAGGTTTTCTGAATGAAAAATCCTGGTTATTAGATTGGGGTACGTCAGCGGTTGACGGGCGTCAACAACTTCTTCTGTGTGCAACTCCTCCTACATTTCTCAACAGTTTCAACTAAACTTTCACAAGGTATTGTCATGAAGTGCCCTGGAGCATATTGTCGGGGTTTGACCACAGGGTCATGGTCAAGGTCACTGCTGCTAAAAATAGACATTCAGTCTGCTCAATTACTTGAGTTTGCTTTTGCTCTTTGACTCCAAACATGGTGTATGGGTAGCTTATACCAAAAGGCAGCTTGGGTTTGCTAAAAATAGAAATTCAGTTTCTGCTTGATGACTTGAGTTTGCTTTTGCCTATGGATTCCACATTAGTTGTATGGGAAGTTTATATCAAGAGGCAGCTTGGGGTTGCTACCCAGGTGTCTGTGATCATGGTCAAGGTCACTGTTGCTAAAAATAGAAATTCAATTTCAGCTTAATTACTTGATTTTGCTTTGGTTTATTGACTCCAAACTTGAAATATTGGTACTGTACTGTACTTCAGTGTGTTATGTTCTATCTTTCATTTCATGTATCTTAGAATCTGGTGAGTGATTTAGGGCCAATTGGCCCTCGTGTCAAGTATAATGTTCGTCCATCTGTTCTGTGCAATTTTATGTCTCCTTATTTAAGTTTATATAAAAGGGAGAATACTCTGTTATTTTAAAACTTTGTTTCTTTTTCATATTATGTATATCTTCTGACTTTAAAAACACATTTGCACTTGGTCATCAGTCTGGAAAATGAAAACCTGGTTTTGTGACAATTTTCTGTCACTTGTTTAAGATTTAGCAATAAGATACTAAATGAAATTTGTTAGTAGATAAGAACTTTTTTCAACCCAAATTTTATGAGTTTTTGAGAGTTTTTACCATGAAGGCATGTGACCTGCCATGTATGAGCCAGCATGCAATAAGTTCATTCGATTCCAAAGCCAAAGTATGAAGCAGTGTGGTGTAGAACATTCTTGCATATAATGAGGTCATCCAGTGTTTTCAACCATGTAGGAAATTTTGATCATACACCCCCATGTAGAATGAGTCACGCGCCTTATATGATTTCACAGTCTTTCGCACTTATGAATGAACAATGGAATGTCTCGTATATCATTCTGCAACTAAAAAAAGTTGTGCAAAGAAAAATTTTCAGGAAAAAAAAAACAAATTGCGCAAAATAAATACGGTATGCAAGAATAAGTATCAATCACTTTTGTTTGGTAAAGATTGCTTGATCTGGCCCTCGTGAAATATGCACTTAGGCTGTTACTCGGCAGAAGCTCATTACTGCCCTAGTGCATATTTCACTTGGGCCAAATCACTTGATCTTTACCCAACACAGGTGAATGGTACTTGTAGTGTGTCACTAGGAAATCAGTTACTTGTGGAGAAAATATTATGTGGATGACACAAGAAAATTCACAGCTTGTAGGGGTGAAAATCATAACAGTTCTGTAGCACCACATTTACATGTGATAGCAACTTACTGGATAATTTTGTGAACTTTCTCCCAGTTGAACATGTATTTACTTAATATTTGACTATTGCACATTTCCATTTGTGGTAGTGATCATAATACTAATTTACCCACCCCGAATAGAATGGTGGCTATCTAGCCAGTTTTCAGTATGCAACTCTGACATTTGAAAAGCCAGACTTTGAAGTCAAAATATCCTACTTGGTTCTAAAGTGGGCTTCCAACTGATACAGCAATTGTGAACACCCATAAATTCTGGTTAGACAGCACAGTCGTGACAGCTGATCTGGATTTAGAGTGGTAGCACATGTATTTAAATGTGTATATATGCAGTAAAGGGTTAAGATGCCATTATAAATCCAATAAATGAATAGCATCATTTGTAAATCTGTAGTCATGAAATTGTCTTTGTTTATTGAAATGATGTCATAAAAAAGAGTTCACAACATTGTGAAAAAAGCATGCCATTGGAGTAAATATGTTAAACAGTCAAAATGGGTAACAAAATACATATTTTTGAGAAAACTACAGCTAATTCTTGTTCTTTACCAAAAACAGCAACAAGTAAAATGTTGAATATATCACAGAAGACATATATTTTTCATTTTGATGTCCTCAAAATACTTAGGCTGTTCTTGTCAAATATTAATGGAATTTTATTGAGATCCAAAGTAACCATATTATAGGTCTGAAAGCGATAATTCTGTAAAATTCTGTAAGATGTTTAAAGTAAATTCTAATGTCTTCCTAGCCAGAACTTATGAAAAGCATAATTGGTCATCAGCATATAGACAGTGTCCAGTATTTGAACTTCAAAGTACAGGTGTACTGATGTGTGTAAAAACAAAACTTTGTAAACTACTTTAAACTCTAAAAAAGAACTGTAGTTTCATTCACAAGTCCCACTGGAAGGATTATACCTGTAAACAGATGTTTCTTGTATTTTCAGATGGATGTTTTCAAGGAAAGAAGAGAAGAAGGATTGTTCTTGGCCAGGAACAATGTCTATTAACATCACAGATCTCTAGTACGGGTTAGTTCTTTATTGTTATTTTTTATGTTGATATGTACATGTACTAATACAGTATTAAGGTAGCATGTTTAATGGCCATGCCCTTTTGTTGAAAATTGTTTTTGTATAGGTTTACATGGGCAGTTTGTTTTAAAGACATAGGTAATTTTCATTGACGGACAATTGAAAGTGCTGGATTAAGCAAGATGAGTAACTGTAAAGCAGATGTTACTGAATTCACTGAACTGTTGGATTTGAGGCCACCTACTAAATTGGTAATAATACATGTATATGGAACAAGGCAATCAGTTACTCATTAACAACCAGATCTGGCGACCTTTTTAAACACAAACATTGAAAGAGCAATCAAAATAGGCTGGTTAGTTGATAATTTGTTAACAATTACAGTGGAAATATAATTTACTGCATTAAAACAGACATGCAGTTTACCAATCATATGAGCCTCTTAAAATTATGCCTAGTGTATGAAGCTAGATGTACTGTTATAAGTACAGGTGCAGACGGAAAGCTGGAAAACACGGTCTACTGATTTGTTTCACTGTTGTTCGTCTCAATGAAGATTTCAGGTTTTATATCAACTTAGTAAAACATAGTTTAAAATCATAATACCCCCCGCCTCGAAGAAAAGGGGTGTATACTGTTTTACCCTTGACTTTCCGTTTGTGATTCTGTCTCTCCATAACAAAATTTCAGTCGCAGTTTTCTATGCAACTATAACATGCAGCAGCCAGATATTTTGCACATTTCTTTATCCTATAGTCCCTTATGGTGTAAAGCAATTTTATGCTCTTTGCTCATCTACTTCCTGTTTACCAACTATTTTTATGCCCCAGAAGGGAGGCATATAGTAATTGCACCGTCCGTCCGTCCGAAATAATCTTGTCCTCGCTTCTTCTCCGAAACCGCTGGAGGGATTTCTTTGAAACTTCACAGGAGTGTTTGTCACCAAGCCTAGTTGTGCATATCTTCAGGATTTTCTGCTCGGATTATTACTGGCTGAGTTATGGCCCTTTTTAGCAAAATCTTGTCCTCGCATCTTCTCCGTAACCACTTGAGGGATTTCATTGAAACTTCACAGGAGTGTTTGTCACCAAGCCTAGTTATGCATGTCAAAAGAAATTTCTGGTCAGATTAATTTTGGCAGAGTTATGGGCCTTTTCACCTAACCCTAACCCTAACGTCTTTAACCCTAACCCTAAGGTTTTTATGCCCCCGCCATGAAATGGCGACGGGCATTAAGAGTTGCTCCTGTCCGTCCGTCCGTCCGTCCGTCCTATATTCTCGTGAACGCAACTCCTCCTACACTACTGGTCAGAATTTAATGAAACTTGACCACAATGCTTGGCCTGATATGTAGTTGTGCATGAAGGTGGGGTTTCGCTCTTACATGTTCCGTTCAAAAGTTATTGCCCTTTGATACTTCCATTTACATTAGTTTTAATAGGAGTATATCTCGTGAACGCAACTCCTCCTACACTACTGCTGGGAATTTGATGAAACTTTACCACAATGCTTGGCCTGATATGTTGTTAAGCAAAAAGGTGGGGTTTTGCTCTTACATGTTCTGTTCAGAAGTTATGGCCCTTTGATACTTCCATTTACATTAGTTTTAATAGGAATATATCTTGTTTCTTATATTTTGTGCGTTTTGCCCATAACTTAAAAACTACTTGAGATACTGCCTTGAAACTTGAAATATATTTTCACCATCAAAATCTACATCATAACCAACAAGACCCATAACCATGCTTCCAATATTTTCAAATTATGCCCCTTTTTCACTTACATTTTGTGTTAAGAAAAATATACACTTTGCCCTTAACTTTGTTTGGAATGGAGGGATTTCAAAATAACTTGGCACAAATGTTCACCATAACAAGGCGGTGTGTCGTGACTGTAGGTCCAAGGTCAAGGTCACTGTTACTAAAAATAGAATTTTCTTGCGAAATCTTGTCCGCTCTGTAACTTTGTTATTTCTTATTGGATTTTTAAATAACTTGGTATAATTGTTCACCATTTCAAGACGGTATGTCACATACATGCCCAAGCCTTTAGGTCCAAGGTTAAGGTCACTGTTACTAAAAATTAAATTTTCTTGTCCGGGCTTTTACTTTGTTATGAATGGAGGGATTTCAAATTAACTTGGCACAAATGTTTACCATGACAGGGCGATGTGTCACGTACCATGCCCATGCCTGTAGGTCAAAGGTCAAGGTCAGTGTTACTTAAAATAGAATTCTCTTGTCCGGGCTGTTACTTTGTTATGAATGGAGGGATTTCAAAATAACTTTGCACAAATGTTCACTATGACAAGGCAGTGTGTCCGCACAATACCCAAGCCTGAAGGTCCAAGGTCAAGGTCACTGTTACTAAAAATAGAATTTTCTTGTCCAGGCTGTAACTTCATTCTAAATGGAGGGATTTCAAAATAACTTGACACAAATGTTCACCATGACAGGGCGGTGTATCGCGTACCAGGCCCATGCCTGTAGGTCAAGGTCACTGTTACTAAAAAAAGAATTCTCTTGTCCAGGCTGTAACTTATTTTGGAATAGATTGATTTCAAAATAACTTGACACAAATGTTCATCATGACAAGATGGTGTGTCCCGTACCATGCCCATGCCTAGGTCCAAGGTCAAGGTCACTGTTACTAAAATAGAATTTTCTTGTCAGGGTTGTAACTACATTAGGAATATAGTAATTCAAAATAACTTAGCAGAAATGTTCACCATGACAAGGTGGTGAGTTGTGTACCATGTCCATGCCTGTAGGTCCAAGGTCAAGGTCACTGTTACTAAAAATAGAATTTCCTTGTCAGGGCTATAACTTTGTTTTGAATGGAGGGTTTTCAAAATAACTTGGCACAAATGTTCACCATTACAAGGCGGTGTGTTGCGTACATTACCCATGCCTGTAAGTCCAAGGTCAAGGTCACAGTTTCTAAAACTTGAATTTACTTGTTCGTGCTATAACTTCTTTATGAATGAAGGGATTTCACAATAACTTGGCACAAATGTTCACTATGACATTGCATTGCATTACCACCAACTTCTTCACAGACATTTCCATAATGAGAAGACAACAGTGCCACAAATACAAATAATTTACTTGATCATCAAGTTTATGCATATTCTTATAATTACTCGAACATCACTGTCTTTGAAATGCTATTATTCCCATCATTGCACTTTAGTATCTGGAAACGATGCATAGCGGGGGCATCCGTGACCTATGGACACATTTCTAGTTAACCTTTGATTTTCTACAGTTATCAACCAGATTTTGACACAAACTTTATACCATCTTAAAATTCAATCTTTCCTGAACAATTCATTCACTGGTTGTTCAGTGATAAAATTTGAAACAAAACTTTAAGTAGCAGAGTGAAAATTTCAAGTATCAAAATTCCAATATTTCTACCTGTCTTCAGCTATATTTAGATTCAATCTTAATATGTTGTTAGGTTGCTGGTCAATGACCTAGTGAACTTTGCTGTGTTATGCAATATTAAGAACTTTGGAAGATTGTATTGTGTAACTTTTGTCATTTTCTATGGATACTGACCAAATAAACTTTCTTACTTTATAGCACTTTGAAAATCATGCTTTTCTGAATATTTTATTCACTTTTATATCTAAGACAACAACAGCAACACATTTGTAGCACATTCTCAAAGTGTTAAGACTAAATTTAAGAGAAGTCTCATCTGTATACAGTGTATGTAGAGTAAAACCTGACTTAGCAGCAACTTGCGAATAGCAACCATTCGCTTAAACAGCCAGTTTAAATATGTCCTAAACTGACATTTTGTTCTCATTTTAATCTGTCTTTAACAGCCACCTGTATAGAGCAGCCACTTTTTGTCACTCCCTTGGGTGGCTGCTCAAGACAGGTTTGACTGTACACAAACTGGCAAGTTAATTGATGGTCTCTGAATCCCTTGAATATCATGAAACTTAAGTGAAATGTTTAGTTCATGAACATGATGTCCTGAACCCATGTTCCAACCTGGCTGGCTCAAGGTCAAGACCACCTGTAGTGTTTGTGCATAATTTCGTGTCCGGTCCATAACTTTTCAACCCTTAGAAGGAATTTCATGAAACTTTAGTCAAACATTCTCCCCATGAAGACAACATGCAGAACCCATGGTCCAACATAGCTGACTCAATGTCAAGGTCAACAGTGGTGTTTGAAGATTTGAACCATGCATTTCGTGTCCAGTTCATATCTTCTGAACCCCTGGAATGAATATCATGAAACTTAAATGAAATGTTCAGTTCATGAACCTGATGTGCAGAACCCATGTTCCAACCAGGCTGGCTCTAGGTCAAGGCCGACTGGTGTTCGAGCAGGCCAATACTCTGAAACTTACCTGAACACGACATACCCTTGCACTTGAATTGGCTTCCACCTGCCTGCCCGTTGCCCAGAGCTATTGTTTAATTTGCTCGTAACCATCCATAACCTTTCTTACTTTCACATCTGCGGCAGAGGATAATGCTGTCATTCCGACTGCCTTGTTACTATTTAACTTCCACAGGCATATTTTTACTACATATGTATACCAATTTGATTTCAAAGCTGCATTTCGGGGGCATATGTCAATTTCAAGTTACAGCACTTGTTAGATTTTGTTACCATACAGGTGTGCTACACAATCCTAAGGGCATCTTTTTCTTGCATACCAGATCAGGTCATCCGGTGTTTTCACCCGTGTAGGAAATTTTGATTCTACACCCCCCATGTAGAACGAGTCACGCGCCTTATATGACGTCAATGTGTCTTAAGCATTTATGAATGAAAGATGGAATGCCTCGTATATCACTCAGCTACTATAAAAAAGTAGTGCAAAGAAAAATTTACAGGAAAATACCCCAAATTGTGCAAAATAAATAGGGTTTGCAAGAAAAAGTATCATTCACTTATGTTGGGTTAAGATTGCGTGATCCAGCCCTCGTGAAATATGCACTTAGGCGGTTACTCGGCAGAGTCTCGTTACAGCCCTTGTGCATATTTCACTCGGGCTGGATCACGCAATCTTTACCCAACACACATGAATGATACTTATAATCATAATATAGGTGCATTCATAAACCAAGGAGCATCTTTATTGAAAAACACAAATTACATTTTGAAAGTCATATTTCACACAGCGGGGGTATCACTAGTGAGCATTAGCTTACAGATTGACTTGTTTATTTCTGAACTTCACACGTTTTTTGTAATGCAATGCCTTGTATAAAAAGTTAATCCAAATTAAGTTCTTTTGGGTCAATTTTTGCTGCATCTTTAGGGATTTTGTTAGCCAGGTTTTACACATACAAAATGGCTGGGTCGGCACTATGTGCGCACTTCCACCATCTTTATGTATTTGCATGCTCTAATAGTTGACTATCAGAACATTCATGAACATTTTATCATCAAAAAACAAACAAAACTGAAAAATGGAGCTTTAATGCCGTAAGCACATTTCTTACCCCCCCCCCCCCCCCCCCCCCCCTCTCAAGCGTCAAGATTCTGTAGATTCTGTCTAGAGTTGATTTAATTTGGTGTATAAAGAAAATCTGTTGGTCCTGTTTTATAGGAGACTCCCTAAGCAGAGGCCAGGTTCTATCAATATTGCAAGATCTGATTGAGGCTCATGAAGGAAGGAGGTTTACACCACACATCATTCTCAATGGACAGCTCTTCATTTATTGGGAGTAACCCATAAAAGGGGGTAAGTTTTACTTTTTATGGTGACAGTGTAAAACAAGATAAAAAAACAAGTTTTAACCACCTAGAAGTTTTATTTTCCTGATAAGAATCTATGTTTCTTTTATTTGTAAGATAAATTGTGGCTCCTGATACTAAATATTATAGTGTTATAAGAGTGACCTACCATAATTATGTATACAGGATTTATAAGTTCTGTTATTCTGCTGTTCAGCTATTCCTTTACTTCATGTTTACGACTGTCATTGCATGGTCCAACAGTGTAGATCAAGATCAGCCAGCACATCTCTGCCGTTTAATCAGGTTCACAGTCTTTGGGTTTTACTGCACAAGGAGCAAACAGTGTAGATCCTGATCTGATGGCACAGATATTCAGGCTGATCTGGATCTACACTGTTCACTCATACAATAAAGGTGTATCTATGGAGTAAAGAACTAGTGGTTACTTCACCTCCTACCCAAGAATTTATCTTTTATTAAATATTTTATTTCACTTCTTGAGAAAAAATACAGGTATGATGGCAGTTTTCATATGTGTCTGATATATTTTAATTGATCCAGAATCATCTATCACCATCCAGGTATTTGCACATTCTAGGCACTGTTTATGTTTGATTATCATTGATAACAGAAAAGGCAGGAATATTTCAGAATTTAATTTCTGCGAAAATGTGGTTTGTTGAAAAAGCAGTTTGGAGGGCAGCTATTAATAACTGATAAACTATTAATTGTAGTGCTCTTTTTGTTAACCAGGTTTTCTTTAGAAAAATCCTGGTTATTATAGATTGGGGTATGTTGGGCGGCGGGCGGGCGAGCGTCAGCATTTGGTTAAGTTTTTTGTTAAAGTTGTCTTTTTATGCCCCCGCCATGTAATGGCGGAAGGGCATATAGTGTTCACCCTGGCTGTGTGTGTGTCAGTGTGTCAGTGAGTGTGTATGTTCGAAAATCGTGTCCGCTCTGTAACTTTGTTATTTCTTATTGGATTTTAAAATAACTTGGTATGAATGTTCACCATATCAAGACGGTGTGTCGCGTACAATACCCATGCCTGTAGGTCCAAGGTCAAGGTCACTGTTACTAAAATTAGAATTTTCTTGTCCGGGCTGTAACTTCCTTATAAATGGAGGGATTTCAAAATAACTTGGCACAAATGTTCACCATGACAAGGCGGTGTGTCGCATACAACGACAATGCCTGTAGGTCCAAGGTCAAGGTCACTGTTACTTAAAATAGAATTTTGTTGGAAAAATCTTGTCCGCTCTGTAACTTTGTTATTTCTTATTGGATTTTAAAATAACTTGGTATAAATGTTCATCATATCAAGACGGTGTGTCGCGTACAATACCCATGCCTGTAGGTCCAATGTCAAGGTCGCTGTTACTAAAAATAGAATTTTCTTGTCCAGGCTGTAACTTCCTTATGAATGGAGGGATTTCAAAATAACTTGGCACAAATGTTCACCATGATAAGGCGGTGTGTTGTGAACAACACCCATACCTAAAGGTCAAAGGTCAAGGTCACTGTTACTAAAAATAGAATTGTTATAAAAATCTTGTCTGCTCTGTTACTTTGTTATTTCTTATAAAAAGATTTTAAAATAACTTGGTATAAATGTTCATTATATCAAGACGATGTGTTGTGTACAATACCCATGCCTGTAGTCCAAGGTCAAGGTAACTGTTACAAAAAATAGAAATTTCTTGTACTGGCTATAACTTCGTTATTAACAGAGTGATTTCAAAATAATTTGGCACAAATGTTCACTATGACAAGGCGTTGTGTTGTGTACAATTCCCATGCCTGTAGGTCCAAGGTCAAGGTCACTATTACTAAAACCAGAATTTTCTTGTCTAGGCTGTGAGTTTGTTATTACTTATTGGATTTTCAAATAACTTGGTATAAATGTTCACCATGACAAACATGCATAGCGGGGGCATCCGTGTCCTATGGACACATTTCTAGTTCTCAGTAACCTTTCAAGGTAAAGTTTTGAAACTTAACATAGTTATCTGTCATCACAATACCGATAATCAGGGCAAGTTTCATAACCCCTGATTATATTTTGCCAAAGTTATGCCCCTTTTTCACTTAGAATTTTGGTTAAGTTTTTTTGTAAAAGTTGTCTTTTTCTCAGTAACTGTTGAAGTTACAGCTTTGAAACTTAACATAGTTGTTGGACATCACAATACTGATAATCAGAGCAGGTTTCATAACCCCTGACTGTATTTTGCCAAAGTTATGCCCCTTTTTCACTTAGAATTTTGGTTAAGTTTTTTGTTAAAGTTGTCTTTTTCCAAGTAACCGTTCACGGTAGAAATTCGAAACTTAACATAGTTATCTGACATCACAATACTAATTATCAGGACAAGTTTCACAACCCCTGACTCTATTTTGCCAAAGTTATGCCCCCTTTTCACTTAGAATTTTGGTTAAGTTTTTTGTGAAAGTTGTCTTTTTCTCTGTTCAAGGTACAGCTGTTGCTTAAAAAAGAAATTCAGTTTCTCCTTAATGACCTATTGACACCAAACTTAGTGTGTGTGAAGCTTATATGGGGTGCAACTTGGAACTGCTTTGCATGTGTGTTTAATCAAGGTCAAGGTCACTGTTCCTTGTTGCTAAAAAAGAAAATCAGTTTCCATGTAATAACTTCAGTTTTCTTTGACCTACATGTATTGACACCAAACTTGGTGTGTGGATAGCTTATACCAAGACGCAACTTGGGATTGCTCCTCATATCTCTTTGATCAAGGTCATGATCATGGAAATTCAATTTCTGCGTAATAAGTTGAGTTAGCTGTATTCTATTGATATCAAATACAAGTATTAAATGAAAACCTGGTTTTCGGCGTGTTGCGACTTTTTTTTTTCTTGTTTATTCAGTATATAGATTGTTTTGCAGCATACCAGCATCTTATGGAACAATTATGTTTTAATTCTGTTGTTGTAGATGATACAAGGAAAAAGTCACAGCCTGTCTGGTCATGAATCAGGTGCACTGTCTCAGCTTTATCCTGAGGAGTTTACATAATATTCCAGCCGTCAAGCACTCAATTTCGAAGAGAGAGATGGTAGGTTGTTCTTATCAATGATAGTGCCTCTAGCTGGGAGCGAACCTGCACCGTCACGGCGACAATGCCTAGACCTGCAATTCCTGCGACGCAAATAATTTAGCTAACTGGGACAACCCCAAAAACGGTTGATCGGATAGCCCTGATACGTAACAATCATTGTATGACATCGGTAACGGGTTATTTTAATGATAACAGTACTGACTATATGTCAAGTATATTTTATTGTGCGATAGCAGGTAGACACATTGGGATCCTATTTCTGATGACTGTTGTAGCATTGTAATCTGGCAGTTCCCCAACTTAAATATGAAACTGAATGTTGACTTTAACTTTGAAGGTACTTTTTGTATCGCCCTTTCGAAGAAAGGGCGATAAGTAGGGATCGCTTTGTCCGTCTGTCTGTCCGTCACGAAAACTTAACGTTGGCTATAACTTTGCCATTTCTTAGTATTTCTTCATCCAACTTTCAAATTGTATTGCTTATAACAACATGCTCATGATGATACCACATTCTTTAAGTCAAGATCAGATTTGATGGATGGATGTATGCCCCTTTTTGTACTTGGATTTTGACACGAAAACTTAACATTGGCTATAACTGCCATTTCTCACTATTCTTCATCAGACGTACATATTATATTGCTTATTACAACACGCTCGTGATGATATCACATTCTTTAGGTCAAGGTCGTATTTAATGGAGTTATGCCCCTTTTAATACTTGGATTTTGACAAGAAAACTTAATATTGCCTGTAACTAGCATTTTTTTAAATATATTACTTCATCAAACTTTAAAATTATATTGCTCATGACAACACGCTCATGATGATGCCAAGTTCTTTAGGTCAAGATGGAGTTACGCCCGTTTTTACCTGCATTTTTATTCTGACATAGTACCAGAGGGCAAGAACATTCTTCTAGTGATGAAGATGTGAATCAATTATTTGAGTCGGTGGCTAGCAGGTTGTTTTTAATTGTCATATAATAAACTGAAGTTTTTTTCAGTTTGAGAAATCTGTGCTGTCTCACTATATGCATTTTAATTCATTTGGTTAAGTCTGAAGTTCTAAACAAAAAGTGAACAGTGTAGATTCAGATCAGTTTGCACCCATATAATTATAATTTATATGGATTATAGAGTTACATTAATATAAATCTAATCTGCTTATAGTTAATGTCAAAATGGTAACAAAGTTACTTACTTTTGACAGGAAGTATATAATTATCAGAAAATAAAAAATTCCTTGACTGTAATATATAATAATGATGGCTCACAAATAAATGCAAACACCACCCGTCATAAACTTGATTTATATTAGTGCATAGAATATGTGTTGATTTTTTGTATTGATATACAAATGAGACATACATATAGGAAAATGCAAATGTGTACCATTAAGTACCAGTACCTGATTTGATAACATCATAACATTTTTCCATTCATTCATTTAAAATATTCATTACTGCAGATTTTGATATTTTTTCAAAAGTTTATCTATTTATTTACTTTTTTTTAATCATACTTGTGATGTTTAGCCTAAAAAGATATCAGTCTGCTTAGCTGTTTACCAGAGAAGGAACACTTTTAACCCTTTCCTGTATAGATACACCTTTATTGCTAGGGTGAACAGTTAGATCCAGATCAGCCTGCACAACTGTGCCATCTGATCAGGATCTAAACTGTTCGCTTTTTGATTCATTAGGTTATTTCGAACAAAATGCGACCAGTGCAGACCTGATCAGACGACACGGATGTGCGGGCTGATCTGGATCTACACTGGTCGCACCTGCGTAAAAGTTCGTATATATCAAGGAAAGGGTTAACACAAATTCAACAAGTAATTGCAGAAAATCTAAATTCAGTGTTTTCTTGTTTGTTTTTTAACCCTTTACTCCTTGTATATGCATTTTAACAAATGTGTGACCAGTGTGGATCCAAATCAGTCAGCTCATCCATGCCAGCAGAAGTAACCTTATCCTTTCATAAATTAAACACAGTTAATGTATTTTCTCTACTTTTTTTAATTATGTTTGTGAAAATTGATGGTACCGGTATACTACAATCTGGTGTGGGATTGTTCTAGTTGATTTATATGGAGATGTGATACAGCTGTTGTGATAAAAGGAGATTATTTGTTATCAACAAAAATATGGAACAATAACAGTGGGTAGATGTTTAAACCACGACATTTATATTACCCTTTACTCAACATGTGCCATTTCTTAATATTTCTTCATCAAACTTTTAAATTATACTGCTTATGACAACACGGTCATGATGATGCCAAATTCTTTAGGTCAAGGTCACATTCGATGGAGTTATGCCCCTTTTTTGTCACGAAAACTTAACGTTGGCTATAACTTTGCCATTTCTTAATATTTCTTCATCAAACTTTTAAATTATATTGCTTATGACAACACAGTCATGATGATGCCAAATTCTTTAGGTCAAGGTCACATTTGATGGAGTTATGCCCCTTTTTCATCATGAAAACTTAATGTTGGCTACAATTTCCATTTCTTAACATTTCTTCATCAAACTTTGAAAATATATTGCTTAAACAACACGGTCTTTATGATACCAAAATCTTTAGGTCAAAGTCGCATGCCACAAAGTTATGCCCCTTTTCATACTGATATTTTGTCATGAAAACTTAATCTTGGCTATAACTTTGCAATTTTTCAATATTTCTTCAATGAACTTTCAAATTATATTGGTTATGATAACATACTCATGATGATGCCAAAATCTTTAGGTCAAGGTCATATTTGTTGCAGTTATGCCCGTTTTTGTACTTGGATTTTGACATGAAAACTTAATCTTGGCTATAACTTTGCCATTTCTTTATACTTCTTCATGAAACTTTCAAATTATATTGCTTATGACAACATGCTCATTATGATGCCAAATTCTTTAGGTCAAGGTCATATTTGTTGGAGTTATGCCCATTTTTTGTATTTGGATTTTTACACGAAAACTTATATGTTATGGCTATAACTTTGCCATTTCTCAATATTTCTTCATGAAACTTCCAAATTATATTGCTCAAGACAACACACTCATGATGATGAGATATTATTTCGGTCAAGATGGAGTTATGAATCTTTTTGAACTTGCATTTTTTTCCGACATTGTACCAGAGGGCGACACAAGTGTTCAACTGAACACCCATCTAGTATTACATAGTGTTATATAGAAAATCTTTAAAAATCTTCTCTGAAACCGTAACGCCTAGAGCTTAGATATTTGGTATAGAGCATCATCTAGTGGTCCTCTACTAAAATTGTTCAAATTATCCCCCTGGGGTCAAAAATCGACCTGCCCCAGGGGTCACTTGTTTTACATAGACTTATATAGGGAAAAATTAAAAAATCTTGTTCTCTAAAACCACAAGGCCTAGAACCTTGGTATGTGTCATCATGTAGTGGTCCTCTACAAAACTTGTTTTCAAACTATTCTCCTGTGGTCTAAAATGGCCCTGCCTCGGAGGTCACTAGTTTTATTACATATTGTTATATAGTAAATTTTAGCAGCATTATTTTTTTATTTGATTTTGCCAAACTTGCACACAACTCTTGCAACCATTGAGCAGTTGTTGACAGGTGAGCGACCCAGGGTCCTATGGACCCTCTTGTTATATATATTATTATATAATAATACCGGTATATATTATTTTGTTTTATTATACAAATAAATACTAATGTTGAGGTCGATATGTAGTTTTGCGGACCTGGGTAGTGTGATATCGACCGAGGACGAAGTCCGAAGCTCTCGACCAATCAGAATGCTTTAAATTCATAGGGTATATGATATTATATATTATTTTATTTCAGACCTGAAAAAAGGCTATTTTTACTTTCATTTTTGGTCTAAATGTAAACAAGGGGTCAGATTATGAAGTTTTTTATCATCAATTTGAATTGAATAGATAAAATTAAGGGATTTAAGAAGATTTGCCAGTAATTTGGATGAAAACTCCACCAGCAGTGAATGAAAATTGCTATACTTTGTTGTAGGGCTGCCAAAGGGAAGGATCCATAGTGTAAATTACTGTAATCAAGGCCAGATTTCCTGATGGATGGTACACAATGCTTGCACACAGACTAAGGTAGGTCTGTCTTGTATGATTACAGTGTTGAACCTTAGCCTTAAGTCATCCCATGTTTGCCATGAGCTACTATGTATAGTAATAGACGATTGTGTCTGGAGCCTCAACACAGAAAGACAAAAATGTTTAAACTGGGGCAAATGTGGGGGATCTTATGCCATTTGCACTTTGTTTCCTACCCCATGGTAAGTTGATAAGTTAGAATGAGTGATTTTACAGGAAGTTAACCTGTCTTGTCAATGTTAATATCATTAAATAGTATAGTACAAGTCGTCTGTCATGAAAACGCGACTAGTTCCATTATAGTCATCTTGAAAAGTTTGCAGTCATGGTCCCCTATACAGGTTGGCATGGTCATGGCCACTCAAAATAACTCTTTTTGTTTTATTTTAAGTGACCATGACCATGCCAACCTTTAAAGTGACAGTCCATGACCATGTTATTTCAGTAAAATGGGTCAGATTGCATATAAAAGGTCTTAGTTTTGACAAGCATATTGAGAAACTATCACATTTTTACTGTAAATGATTGATCATTTAGGGGTTATTTATAAATAAAAACAATAATGTATGAACTTTAGTTATTTTATTCAAGTTTAAACAAATTCTGTCGTACACACAAAGCTGACTATTCCATAGGTAATTGTCTTAGATTTGATACTTTAGATTCAACTTTCATTGTTTAGGATCACTTTTATCTTACCAGTTCATGGTGTAAATCAATTCATAGAAGCCATCTGTTTTAAATTTTTGTGATATTTGATGATTTAAGAAACTCCACAGGACTGATATATCTACTGTTCACTGGGAGTTGGAGTGGTTTATGCTGTTCTGTGACAGTCACATTAGTCTTGATGCAGTCTTTAGATACAGGATGATGACTATGGAGGACCTGATTGAAAATAATATGGTTCTTTTCAGTGTCTACACATTTCATGCCAATAACTAATGTGTTTTCTTCTGTTGATGTCAGGTTTGATGCCTGAGATGACTTCGGTCGCAGCATACAAACAGTCCCCAGAACTGCCCTCACAGTCTGGAGTGGTGAAGCTTCTTCCATCTACAATTGCTTTGGATAGGATACCATAGAGAACTCATCTGCAGTCTTTCCAGTATCAGGAGGTTGCTGCTTGGTATCTTCAAGCTAGAACTAGCAAACTTCACAGCCTTACTTCATGGATGTGCATGGAACCTTGAAGCCTGTCGGGACTTGTTGTCTCTCTCATTGCTGATCATCTTTAAGTTGTGAATAATGTGACTGTAAGTGTTGGTATAAATAAATTCTGCAATGAACTTTTTATGCCTAGATTTGGCATTTTAAGCTTCTAATGACTGTATTTGAATAAGACATTAGAGATCACCACTGATAATGCAATCACCTGGTGTGGTGCAAAGGAATGCTAGGTTATTGGACCACAGAATACAGTAGCAGATGTTTTCTTGGCCTTATATCTTGATAAGAATAGTGTTAACTGTTAACTAAGCCATCCCTTTTATCAGTTGCTAATTAAGATAGTCAAGTATTGATGATAAATATATAATTTATTTCAAAAACAGCTTTATATTGCATATGAACAAAATTTTGAAATAATAATTTAATTAAAAAGAGAAATATGAAAATAATGGTGGTTTTTTTTTGTTTTTTTCTTGTTTTGTTTTTTTTTTGGGGGGGGGGGGGGGGCAAAATCAATTATTGATGTCATTTTCTGAATTTAACTATTTAATGAATGATAATATTTTATATTTGGTGAAAAAAATTGTAACAAGAGAGATAGAGAAATATTTATGAAATTAAATTATTTAAATTTTTATTTAAATTTTTTAATTAAACTTTAAAAATTCAAACTTAAATTTCTGGCAAAACTTAGTTTTCACATTCATTTTCTGGTAGATGCTATTTAGTAAATTACAGTGCTTTTTATGTCATGAAAAAATCCAATAAATAAAATTTTTTTTGCAGAATGTGTTTTGGATTTTTACAAAATAGACCAGCCATTTGTTACTGAAATTTCATTTCTGTCCATACATGCTATAGAAAATAGTCTGACATTTCTTGGTTAAATATAAGAGTTATATTCACAATGTTTTAAACATTGACATTGAACAGGTCAATAAAGAGAAAGAAACTGCTGAAGAGGAAAGGAGGAAGACAGAACAAGCAATGTTCACTTTCCTGTCACTCATACTGCTCAATGACTGAAGGTATCTTTTGTTGAAAATTGATTTCTAAATGTTTGTGCTCAATGAGTTTTAGATCGGGACATACATGTATATCATGACAAAATGTGTAACAGTCAATAATGTCATATATTTGATTCATTGTCATTTAGCACTCTATATATTATATAAATGGTACATTTTTAGCTCACCTGTCACATAGTGACAAGGTGAGCTTTTGTGATGGCAATTTGTCCGGCGTCCGGCCGTCGTCCGTAAACTTTTAATTTAAACGACATCGCCTCTTAAACCCCTGGGCCAAAATGGATGAAACTTGCCACAGATGTTCCTTGCATGAAGCTCTTCCAAAGTTGTTCAAAGAAATCAATTCCATGCAGAACTCTGGTTGCCATGGCAACCTAAAGGAAAAACTTTAAAAATCTTCTTGTCTAAAACCACAAGGCCTAGAGCTTAGATATTTGGCATTTAGCACCCTCTAGTGGAACTCTACAAAGATTGTTCAAATTATTTCCCTGGGGTCAAAATTGGCCCGCCCCAGGGGTCACTTCATTTTACATAGATTTATATAGGAAAAACTTTAAAAATCTTCTGGTCTGAAACCACAAGGCCTAGAGCTTAGATATTTGGCATTTAGCACCCTCTTGTGGAACTCTACAAAAGATTGTTCAAATTAGTTCCCTGGGGTCAAAATTGGCCCCACCCCAGGGGTCACTTCATTTTACATAGACTTATATAGGACTACCTTAAAAATCTTCTTCTCACAAACCACAAAGTGTACAGCTTAGATATTTAGTAAGTAGCATTGTCTAATGGATGTCTACTAAATTTGTTCAAATTATGTCCCCTGGGCCAAAATCGGCCACACCCTAGGGTTCTTTTGGTTTTCATATAGTTATATAGGAAAAACATAAAAATCTTCTTCTTTAAAACCACAAGGCCTAGAGCCTTAATACTTGGTATACAGCATCATCTAGTGGTCCTCTACAAAAATTGTTCAAACTTTCCCCCTGGGGTCAAAAATGGCCCCACCCCAGGGGTCACTTGTTTTACATAGACTTATATAGGGAAAACTTAAAAAATCTTCTTCAATCTCTAAAACCACAAGGCCTAGAACCTTGGTATTTGGTACGTGTCATCATGTAGATGTCCTCTACAAAAGTTGTTCAAATTATTCTCCTGGGGTCAAAAATGGCTCTGCCCCGGGGTCACTAGTTTTATTACAAAGTGTTATATAGTAAATCTTTAAATCTTAGAGCTTAGATATTTGGTATAGAGCATCATCTAGTTACATTTTCTCCACAATGGCAGCTTAATTTTATGACTTGATTTTACCAAACTTGCACACAACTCTTGCAACCATTGAGCAGTTGTTGACAGGTGAGCGACCCAGGGTCCTATGGACCCTCTTTTTTTTTAACTACCTTATAGCGGGTTATTTCTGTGGGTGCAATATTTTTGTGTTTCTGCAGTCTTTGGATGAAATCGCAGGAATATATAATATATATATATAAGCAGAAAAAAATCCAGCAAAATTTTAAATCGCAAAATATTATCTCTTTAATTTTTATCCCCCGCCTCATATATAAGAATGGTCTTCGTCCGTCCGTCTGTCTGTCCGTCCGTCCATCCGTACTTCCTTGTGCACACATTTCGTTTCCGTTCAATAACGTTTTAACCCCTAGAAGGAATTTCATGAAACTTTAGGCACTCGTTCTCCCCATGTTCCAACATGGCCAGCTCAATGTCAAGGTCACTAGGTCAGATTAAAGCAAAAATTTTGTTAACCCAATAGAGGTCACATTTTTTGTCCGATTGTCATCATGAATATTGATATTGATGATCTCTACTCAAATTATAAAAATCATGTTCTTGAATTGCCCAGGGGCCCCTTTATTTTAACCTTTGATTTTCTACAGTTATCAACCAGATTCTGACACAAACTTAATACCATCTTAAAATTTAATCTTTCCTGAACAATTTATTCACTGGTTGAAAATCAGGCTTTTCTGAATATTTTATTCACTCTTTGTATGTAAAACATCAACAACAACAACAACAAATTTGTAGCACATTCTCAAAATGTTAAGACTAAATTTGAGAGAGGTCTCAGCTGTATACAGTGTATGTACACAAACTGGCAAGTGAATTGGAGGTCTCTGAACCCCTGGAATTAATATCATGAAACTTACGTGAAATGTTCAGTTCATGAACATGATATGCTGAACACATGTTCCAACCTGGCTGGCTCAAGGTCAAGGCCGACTGTGGTGTTTGAGGATATGAAAGTTGCATGCTTTGTGTCCAGTCTATAATTGTTTAACCCTTAGAAGGAATTTCATGAAACTTTAGTCAAATGTTCTCCCCATCAAAATGGCATGCAGAACCCATGTTCCAACTTCCCAGGCTCAATGTCAAGGTCACCAGTGGTGTTTGAAGATTTGAACCATGCATTTCGTGTCCAGTTCATATCTTCTGAACCACTGGAATGAATATAATGAAACTTAAGTGAAATGTTCAGTTCATGAACCTTATGTGCAGAACCCATGTTCAAACCTGGTTATCTCAAGGTCAAGGATGCCTCTGGTGTTTGAGCAGGCCAATACTCTGAAACTTATCAGAACATAACATACCCTTGCACTTGAATTGGCCTCCACCTGCCCGCCCGTTGCCCAGACCTATTGTTTAATTTGCTCTTAACCATCCATAACCTTTCCCACATTCACATCTGCGGCAGGGGATATTGCTGTTGTTCCGACTGCCTTGTTTAAACTAAAATCATTGTAGTCATCATGTCCGAGATAATCTGTTTCACAATACAGAGTGGGTGAAATAATTACAAACGATTTCTATTAATTGTTATGGTATATGCATAGCGTCAACGCAAAAGTTGCTCAAACTTTTAGTTCAGTTGAAAAGTTGTTTGAGAATGAGGGCCTACTGATATACAGAGTTACCTCCATTTCCGAGTGGCTTCCCTTGCTGATTGGGTAGTTCCCATTAAGATGTGGTAATAAGCGTAGCCTAAGAAGTCTAGTTAAAAAGTCTCAAAGTGCTTTTGAAGTTAAAATGCAATGTTGAATTAACACAAAAGAGAAACAGGCATATCAGGAATAACCATAATCTTTGTAAAATGATTTAAAGTTTATCACATATATTGCAACTTTACATATTTACGTAACTTTATCCTTTATCAAACTTTATTTATTTGTTAGCATGGCAATTATAGCTTTTTAAAACTTCCACTTAAAGTATTCAGTCAATCACCTTTAAGTCATGCAAACAATGCTTATTAAGAAAAGGGACCGGGGTATTATGACCATAAAAATTATTACTTAATCTAATTAGCAAGACAGGGTCTTACCAGCTGGAGGTGTTATCAAAGCCTTTTGAAGTTTGCCGATTTGTAAGAAGTTGAAAAAGTTGTTGTTAATCAGGAAATATATTTATTTAATGAATCAAAATTGATTGTAAAACTAAATATTAAACAAACAAAAATCAGAAATAAAGAGAAAAACATGAAAAGATTATGAAACCATGTTCTAAACGGTATAAGAATAAGAGAGAACTCCTTTATTAAAGCAGTATCTTGAAAAATACATCAATTCGAACATGGCACAAAATGTGAGCCAAATGGTGTGTGTCCATTTAATTTGTAGGAAAGACTCAATTATTTAAAAAATCTGTAAAATTTTTGCCACTGACAAATTGTATCATTGGCATGAAAAGAACATGCATAAAAGGGAACGGGCATTTTATTGGTTATCAGACTCAAACCTTAACTTATATCATTTGTTATAAATTTTAATACCTTTTACTAAGGTTTTCTAAGCAGATTTTTTCAAATCTGCCTTTTTTGACCATGAGAAATGTGTATTTTTTTACTGTGTATTAGTTACAGAAGGTGTTGAACATAACGATGTAAAACACAAACCTCTCCAAGATATTAGTATATGGTTGGAAGAGAAATATTTTGCGCTGCACTATATAAACTATATACTTTTACCATTCAGTGATAATAATCAAATGTTATTTTGTAAAATGCTGATCTTTGAACAAACAGACCCTATTCATTCATTCATTCATTCATCTTTATATCTTCAATCAAAATTTAAATTTGCAGATTTTTTTATTATCAACGAAAATCGGGATTTTTTAAGCAAAACACGACGCCATTTTGTCTCTGAAAACGGACGTTAAAGACGCATTAAATTTGTAAAACATGAGCCAGGGATAAGAAAATTATATGTACATGAAGTAATTTGTAAGACGGACTAAGTGATGCAATTTCATAGCAATCAACGCAAAATTGACTGAAATATTGGCTTTTGTTGCTTGAACGCAGGAAATTTGACAGACGTCTCAAAAGTGATGTTAGTGGCATACTTTGAAGGCTTGTAGTTTCGAAACGGCTAAGAATACCAAAAAGTAAGCAAACATCCAAATCAGGCATATGCTCAATTATATGTATGTGAAATTTTGTGAGGAAACTCAAAAAAAAATCGAGGCGCGTTCCACCTTAAATTCATTCATTCATTCATCTTTATTGGCAAATCGGCAAAATCTTACCTTTTGGCCATTTACAATATAAGAAGTATTTAAAAGGACCATGGATGACTACTGCATATATTCTGTTTTATTGTCAGTCTCAGACCGGAACTACCCAGTGACAGGTGCATGTTACAAAGGGAGGTAACTTATGACAGAATATTGAGATAACTCTGTATATCGGTAGGACCCCATTGATATTCATTGATAAACAACAAGTTTGTAATTTTTTGATAAAATAAATTGAGAAATAGTTATTAACCTATGAATACAAATATTGAATTATGTACAATATGTTCCAAGTGTGTGTTGACTATACAACAGTGAATATCTCAATATAAACTGCAGAAATTTATCCTTCCTGGGAACCGAAAATGCAGAAATAAAAAATATAGAACTTTCTGCATCCATATTTGTGGGCAAAATGCAGAATTTTATGGCCACAGAAATAAAAACCCGCTATACAGTATGTGCTCTTGTTCATCATCATATGCTGGGTTGATGTACCAAAGCACTATATACCGGTACCTCAGTAATAACACCACATTGCATTTTGATTAGATGGTGGCCCTTTTTGTAAAATTTTTGTAAAATTTATACTTGTGCATGTATTAATTAACTACTCCATGTACAGATTTTATCACATAGGCAACTGTTGTAGTTTCAGATAAGCATTTATTCAATTTATATTCATATCAGCTGGCACACCCAAACCAGATGATCTGGATCTATACTGATTGTCGTTTGGTCAGAAATAACTTTGAGTCTAAAGCTAACAGTGTAGACCCTGACCTTAATCTTAATCTTCACTATTGGCACATGGATGATAGTCATAATCCATTGAGTAAAGGGAGTTAAACTTTGCTTGCATCCTGTTACCTGTAATTGACTGTATAAATAACAAATAAAAAACTGTAGTACAGCTGAAATTTTGAATACTTAAACCTCTATTGTCCTTTTAAAGTTATTAAATCCTCTTCGGGATAGATATATTTTTAATGTTTATAAAAATGTGTTAGTTCTGTGGTAATGTTATCTATGCCATTACTCTTTAAATCATTAGGTTTGCATGAACCATTTTCAGATGTTCAAAATGAAGTTGTAACTGCTGTAACCGAAGATGATGTTGACATTCATTCCACCTGTTCTACAGGTAACTTTTGTATGGATAGAAGTTATTGTGACAGGCTCTCAAGAAAAATATTAGTTTAAAGGACATTAGAATATTTTTATAAAAAACATTGCACAAAATTATTTGAATTATATAAAAAAATTTCCCCAAAAAAACTGAAAACTACATGTATTTGGTTTGATAAACTTCCAGTGTGGACTGTTTTGAATAGGAATTTAACAAGATATTTCATGTACTTGTGAATTTGATCAATTTACAACTGTCATAGACATATATGTATTGTTAATGCCACAGGAGAAATAAGAATCCTACGGCTTGATTAAGAAATTAAAAAATGTAAATGTTGTGATTTTGAGCCAATTTCAAATGTTTGAAACCTTGACAATGTATTAAATGCTCTGCAATTGTTGCGCAAGTAGTTTTCTAGGTTCAGCTCATTACACCATAGATAAACCTTTATTGCATGGCTGAACAGTGTAGATCCAGATCATCCTGCACATCAAAATTAGTCGTTAAATACCAACCCAAGTGTTTTCCAGTGGTATTTACCGATATTTAGAGCCCCAGAATATACTTAATTCAATGCAAATTTTTATGTGATTTCTACAGTTGTGAGCAAAAAATATCATGATTACAATTTTCGACATCACTTGGTTGACATCTTGTATTTAATATTGTTGTTTCAAATCCCATTAACAAGCACAACTAGTGTACCAAGTTGATGTGCTTACTAAGATAGAATGTTTATCTCAGAACTTTGATGACAACATTTGATTATGTTATCAGATGAAAAGCATATTGCTGCAATTCCAGGGTAATACCAGTATTGATTTCACCAGTTGAGGCAAGATCAGGGAACAGAAAGCTGGAAATAATTTTAATAATAATAATAATAATAGGAACAGGATGAAGAAGAATAGGAACAAAAAGTTAGTTGTTTTATACATGTTCTAAATACATATTTAGGTACACAAACTGATCCTGATCCACTGGTGATGGAGAATAATATGCTAAGAAGGCAGTTGTCCAAGACAAACAAAGAAATTAGTAGAGGCAAATGGTGTACAGACAAAGTGAAAGAAAGGTAACAGATGGTCAGATTTTACACTGGCTTGCCCTTGTGTGCTGTTTTTCTTCGGTTATTCAAGTAAGATTCATTTAACTTCTTGAGATATCAGCTTGGAACATGGAACATATATTTTTCATAATCTACATATAGACCTCTAACTCTACTACAAAATGCTTAATGTTTTTTTTTTAAAGATTAAAACACTATTTCAATCACATTCATCAGGGTATCTAAAGCATTGACATGTATGTTTATTGTACTCTTAACCCTTTCCTTGATATAGACACATTTTTAGCATGTGCTACCAGTGTAGATCCAGATCAGCCGGCACATACTACGGATGATTTGGTTTTAACTGAACATTGATAAATTTATTAAAAATTATTGGTTTACAAACGCATGTAGGGAATTGATAAAAGGAATTGTATAAATTGATGAATCTAACTATGTCTCAACTTAGAAGAGTACACATAAATCCTGAATCCAGGCTTTAAAAATTGACAAAAATCATACATGCCAAGTCTCAAGCCGTGAGGTAAAAACTCACGGAATTTCACCCACCGTCACAGTCTAAAAGATAAAAACAAAAAACTCATGTATTTTTGATAATTTCTCTTTAAAAAAAAATTGTCATGTGCAGGGCAATTTTCAATGTCTCCAGTTAGTCCGAGGATTGCCGAATTTGAAATGGAAACACTTGATTGACAGCAGACATCCGGAAAGTTGCCAGACCGAAGGACCTGTCTGGTAAAATTTGAGCCGGTCAGACTAGATTTCTTACGTTATCAGACCGAATGTCAGACAAAAATTTGAACTCCTTATACTTGCAAATAGCCTTATAACATGTTTCGGTCTGACAGAATTTGTTTTAGTCAGACAGATTTTCACATCTGATCTGACCAAATGTCTGACACATATTTTCAACTTTCGGGAAGTCTATGACAGTGATTATTGGAAATTATGACATTTTGTTTATTTCATCTGCTTCAATTACCCTGGGGCAATGGATTTACATCCCATGTTAGATAAGGAGTTATTCAATTATCTTTTCTTAATAATTAATAATTATGTTTACTCAAACATCTTTATGTCTCAGTTGGGGTACAATTTTAATGCAAGTGTTGCAGTTTGGATGGGTAAATGTCCAAACGTTTGAAAGTTTCACGAAGAAATGACGAAGTTATAGCCAATGTTTAGTTTTTGTGACAGACGGACAAAGTGATCCCTATCCATTCGAAAGGCGACACAAAAACTTATTTCCTCGTGTCATGACGAAGTCTTATTAACGACTGTAACAACATTTAAAGGATCATGGTCACCTATCAAAACGAAGAAAACATCAAGTGTTTAAAAATATCATATCAAAATTCATAATATTAACTGTAGAAGAGCTGTAAATAGTAAATGAGACGAAATATTTTTACATACTCAACGAATGATTCAATATATTTAAAGCTGCGTTGTTAAATTTCACTCACAATAGATGCTAATTGTACTGATTAGTCCGAAATTTCGATTTCAACAAGTAGCTTGAGATATATTTTATAAGCTTCAATACATTCAGCGTCAAACCAACCATTGTTTTAGACAAGATTCAGAATAAAAGTTAATACTAGCATGGTTTATTTTTAAAATGATGACATTTTGAAAACAGGGTCAGCAACAGAACATACAATATTTGAAATTTCGTTAAATTCCTTATTTACAGATTGTCACAGTTTACCATTATTGTCAATATTATTAACAATATTATTAAAATTTGATGGTCGTGCGCAACTGATCTCTACATTCATCATCCAATTTGTACTTTATGTATGATCTTTTTTGATATTTGGGGGACGGCGTACATGCAATTACATATCAGCCTCGGGTGAGTGTTCACTCTATTGATTGAAATAGTGAATAGTAAAGTCGCCAATCAACGAAAAGTCACGCTCGTGCATAATAAATGTAATAGAACACAATCCAATGTTGGAAAAGTAGGTGTAAATTGTTTGAATGGCCTGCTCTTTCAATAATGCAGATTTACATAACTCTTGAGGTCGGTGGAACCGGTATTCCATTTATACTGAGCGCGACGTAATGCGTGAGCGTGAAACTTAAATGTGAGGCATGAATTTTCACGGACACACTATTCCATACATCCGTGTAGCGTGCGTAAAAAGCAAATTATTTCGTCCTTTTTTTCCGTTTGAAATTTGACAAGAAAACATGTCTAAAATATCAGATGTTTGGTTGCTGTTTATCATTCTCTTAGGTGGTTTCGCATAACTTCATGCACACAGCACAAACGAAGACATACAGTATAAGTGGTGGATATGAATTATTATTAAGAAAAGAGGAACCATTACTCCTGTTCTCTGTAAGTGACATATAATACAATAAAGGGGATTTTCTGATAAATTCTTTGACCTTTTCAGTCACTTCAGACTTGGACAGAGGACCTTTCATCTTGCTTCTTCGCCCGCTAATGTCGTCTGTGAGCGCGAAAACTCACTTCATGTATATTCACAGATCTTTAAACTCTTTTATTTCAAAACGTTTCGGCCATCGGCCTTTTTCAATTGATATAACGTGGTCCATATCAACTAAAGAAGGCCAAGGGCCCAATCGTTTTGAAATAAAAAGAGTTACAAAGGAATTTTTAAATAAAAAACACAAAAAATTATGTATTGTATCTTTAATTTAAACGATTATAAAATAAATCAATAACAGTTTGAGAATATATCTCCAGTGTGTAGTTCACATGGTGTTGTTGAATGTTTTGTTTTGCAATATTGAAAGGTTTTTCATTCGTTTTTGTCATCACAGTTCTGCATTTAGGCTGTGTAATTCTGTCTAACAATGAATAGTTTGCTGCGTTTATTGCTGTCAGATTTTGTTCCCGGCGATATGATGTCTAGGAGTCCTCTTGTTCTCAAATTGTCCACTGTATATGTCACATTTAAATCCTAGAATTTCAACATGAATGACACCGGTGACAGATCAGATTCTTGTAATAATCTTTGATGCAGATGTCCCATTCAGTGCGCTCCATGTTTTACCGTCTTTAACTGAAATAGATTAAAACACATCAAAGTTAGGTAATCACAAACATTCAACAAACTAGCATGCATGTAAATATTCCCACATGACCAATTCTGATATGGAACTCAGCTGTCTGATATGGAGCTCAAAAATATTTTAATATATAACTTAGCAGTCATAAATATGCGGCCATCAAAATTATACCAGATTGAACTTATGATTCGAGTTAACACATGTATACAAGTAACTGTCACTTAACAGTGAAATAAACACCGTTTTATTTCAAAAATATTTCAAGATCGACCTATAGTTATGATCAATCCTTCGCTTTCAACATTTTTTTTACAGTTGATTTTGAACTGATTCATGATTCAAAGGAGGGTCGAATAGCATTCGAGTTTTTCAGGAAAATGGTCCCTAATTTACATAACTGATGAAAATTCAGGATCACCTACCTTTTTCAGTGACAATATTCCGTCTGATATGGAACCCTGGAAGCGGCTGATATGATTTTGTCGGGAGCGCAAGACGAGCTCCATATAAGAGACTTGCATGCGCCAGTCTAAAAACAAATGTCACACTTAGAAACAATATTTACGAAATAAAATGCTGGGTCCATTTTCGCCAATCAGAAGCTTGTGATTTGAGACTGGTCTCCATTTTCAGTTTTATGATCTTGCGCCTCATTTCTCATGCGTCAGTAAAATGTAATGTTGCGTTTTAAAGACGGACTGAGTGACGGACAAACTGGTCGCAAGGTTATAAAACTGAGATTTGAAACCAGTCGCCATTTCAGCCAATCAGATGCTTGTGATTTGAGATTGGTTTCCATGCTCAGTTTTATAACTTGGGCACAGATCCCTTTTCCTCAACGGCCTCGAGTGGTTTTATTTACATTTCTAAAAACCAAACATTATGATAATAACAGTTAGAAAGAAGACAACATAAGGTATACAGATCAAACTCACAAAACACGGGATCACAGCAAACTAAGCTCTGCCATCCTTACCGCTTGATCAATGCTGAGTATTTACTTTTTTTTAAAATAATAAACATGTACTAGTAATATTACCATGATCGAAAAAAAGATGTATCTGACCTTAAACCATCCAAAGGGTATGTTCACTGCAACAAGTTACACTTTGAAAAAAAAACACCAAACAAAACAACTAACAGCAACAAAAACACAGCAAACAAATAATTTTTCACCCGAAATTAACCCTTTATGGGGTTGAGGCTTTTAAGAGATAATAAGGGGCGTGTCATGGGAAAAGATGTTTTCGGTGAATCGACGTTATAAATATTGTCCTAAAGTTAGGCTGATGGCATTGCTTACTTTGGATTTCGTAGTATATTTAGCATTATACAGTCAAAATCAACTATTAGTTACGAAGAAATTAAAGATCTTTCCAAATAAAGGAACAAGTTATATATCAACAAATATGACCGCAGACACCCTTTCCCGTGGCGTGCCCTGTAATATCTTACAAGAAACCATTCTTAATAAAACACTTATAATAGTCCATAATTTCTGTTATACCGGCAATCCTGCTTATAGTAAACTTTAAGTGGTCATTGAATCACGGTAGGTACCCGGAGAGTGGTAATCGCGGATAATGAAAGATTAAGTAGAAAAACATATCGGCTGTGGAGAGAAAAGTGCATGGTGAGGTTAGTATTTGTGTGAATTTTGTTTTATTGCAATAGAACACATAAGATGCATACAGTGAGCCTTTGCAATAGATAACAATCAAGCCATGTCATATCCTTACTCTGATACCCTTACATTTGGATTTGGTCGTCAGATAAAGTGGAAAACAGGAAAATGACTACGCAACATTTTTTTTTTCTAAAAAACTACATATTACTAGTATATCCACATAAAACATATAAAAAAAATTTTTTGTACACGACATCCACCTTACTTTGCCTTACACTTGACACTGCGGCCATTTAAAGCAACACTTTTCATAATTTCTGTTTTGATACTTTAATAATAAGTGTATCATGTGAATGTTACAGATTCTTGTGATAAACAATTGTTAAATCATAGTTAGTTTTATCTAGCTGAAGTCATAAAATAAAAGGGAATGTATACCATTATCCGCTCATCAATTTTTTGTTATCCAGCGACTTTTTCTGGTCGAACCCATTAACTAATTGATTAAGGTGCCGAACAAAAATTTGTTTATTAAGGAAAATACCCATGCTTCTTGCAAAAGTGGGGTGGCGTTTAAGTGTCGATATTTTGGGCGTTGATTTTAAAAAGTTTTAATATATTGAATGAGCGTAAAAGGTAGGTTACTGTAGAAATCAGGAATGTTTGTGATTATTTCCTGTTTTTCACTGAATCTGACAACCAATTCCAGCACCTGCTAGTAATACCAGGAAGCAGTGAAGTGCAGAAATAGATAGATATATTGGTAACAGAGGAAGGATATGACATCGCTTGATTGGTGTCGATCTTCAATTATACTCGCAACATTTCGTTATCTGCGATCTCTCATTATCCGGGTACATACCATGTGAATGGAGACATGCATGGGAAAAATATTCTGAACACCTTACTGACATCACACTATATAATAGATTTTTGCTAAATTTGAATCACACTTGTGTCAACTCTAGATGAGCTTCCATAGCATTACCAGAGCTATTCTTTACAAGCCTTCCCAGGATTTCTGGATAGTGTTTGGATTTGGTCTGATTCGTTTTGTGTTCACTTGCTATTGATAGTTCATTTGGTGAGTTAAGTTTAAGTAAACAAATGATATACCGTCAACTTGCTGTTAAGTTATGAGAATGCGGCAACAAATAAATCTGTCTGCCTAGTCACAAGGCACAGTTGACTGCTTCTCAGAACATTTTAAATAGTGATCAACTGATAAGCTAGTTGTAGTTCTTCGTAGATGGCGATAGAAAATTCACAAAACTGGGCTCAAGATCATAAAACTAAATCAGAAGACCAGTCTCAAATCTCAAGCATCTAATTGGCTGAAATGGCGGCTGGTCAAGATGCTCATTTTATTTGAGATTGCACTCCAATCTTAGTTTTATGATCTTGGGCCCGGGTTCATGGCTTATTTCTGACATGTGGCTCGCATCGAATTTAAATCGGCAGAAAACCTTTCCATCATGTAATGTCCCAGATGTAACCCTGAATTTGCTCTTATAGTCAAAAGTGTTGATACTGTAAAGCACCCATATCAGCCAAGTCTTTTCCAAGCAAAGTTAAGATAGCTGAAGATGACGGATCTTGCTAATGGACCAATAAAACCTCACAGAGAAAGCCCCTTATTATATAAAATACAGAGTTATCGTACTTATAGTACGTTATCAATAATAAGACAGTCACGTGACATACAAGCCACTGCAAAATTAATATTGTGTGACTGCAAAGCATTTTACAAATTTCATATATTGCCATATTTTTATGAGTATTGATTGCTGGAGAATATTTTGGAATATTTGATTTGCCTAATTCTGCCACATGACCAATCTTTGTTGTATTTACTTGAGAATTACGTGACTGTTAACTTATCCATTATCAGTTTTACTAGAGAGAAGCATTTGATATAAGTAAAAGTATACAATATACAGTAGTGTAATTTAATCATTGCACATGGTCATAAAACAAAATCAGGAGACCAGTCTCAAATCTCAAGCATCTGATTGGCTGAAATGGCAAACCGTAGCCATTTCAGAAAACCAGATGCTTGAGATTTGAGACTGGTCTCCAATCGTAGTTTTATAATATTTGGCCCAAAGCACGCACACATCATGGTAAAATTTCTCCCTCTCACGCAGAGTTTCTTAAGAGTTGAAATGGAAGGAGTGGGATGTTACTAAGATCCAGATCGTCAAGCACAAATCTGTTAAGGATCTGCACTGGTCACATTTTGGTCAGAAATAACCTAATAATCAAAAAAAGCAAACTGTGTGGATCCAGATCAGATGACATGGATGTGTCATCTGATCTGGATCTACACTGGTCACACATGCAATAAAGGTGTATCTATAGAGGAAATGGTTACATGGATAATGAGTCACACATTGCACAGTAGTGTAATTTAATCTTTGCACATAATCAGGAGACCAGTGGATGTACCAGGGTGTTGATCCAGTTCAACCCTTTAAACCTGACAAGAATAAAATTATTTACGTTTTACATGTGGCGCTACCTGAGTGGATAGTCTATACGGCTTAAAGATTTCTGGTCCAGTTTATCCTTTTATGATTATATTTCCTTCCTGATGTTTTTCGTTATCTCCTGTTGCCTTTATAAAGGCTGTTTGTGTATTAAAGGCAGTCGCTACAGTTTTTTTCAACGAGTATTAATCTACTGTACCACCGTCTAAATGCTATGCATAAAACACAGTTCACGGTCCAATCTGGGTTTTATCAATGTATAAAACACAGTTCTCGGTTCATGACATGACTTATTCGGACATAGCTCGTTTAGGATACGTACGTGGTTTATTGGTTAAATTTTGGCTTAGGTTTTAAATTCGCGCACTGGTCCGAGCTCGAAATACGCGAAAATTAAGCCATCGCTAAATAAAATGAAACCACAGTAATTATTAATGATGTACACTTTATACCTTTAAGTCTTTTTGTTTATATATAATTACCCCCTCCCTTTTTGAAATTGCAATTTCGAACAAATTAACATGGTAACCTATATTTTTCTTTTTTATTTTATGTTTGTTATACATTGGTGAATATACTGGTAGTATATATGGTGAAATTCTATTATGTTAAATTTAAGTAATCTTAAAAACATCCCTTAGAATGAAAAGATTTGACGATAAATTCTTTGTAGTAAAATAGGTAATACTTAATTTTTTATATGTGTTTCATTATTTGTATCGCAATAATTAGCAATTTATTTGTAATTTAGAATGTTTTTAACTGAAAAAAATAATTATTTATGATATTCTTGTGATACATTCTATGATTTGATGCTGACAAAGAAGTCTATGAAAATCGTAAAATTGTTCAAAATGTGACATCTTCAGTATCTAATAAAAAACAAGTAACCCCAGTAAGGTCCCATTTTTATTTGGTTTTTCATTGCATAACATCATGTTCTTGACATAGACAAAGTTTGAACTAAATCTATAATTGGGAAAATTTTTATGAAACTGTAGTGACTGCCTTTAAAGTACTTTATAATTCCAGGTTATATATTTGACAGCATCACTTAATTAGTTTGTGTAAGTTTCCCCCCGGCCCGGCTGCCCTTCGGTGTTTCATTGGGAAATATGTGGCATATATTCAATTTTTCTTTTAGATGTGTATCACTACGAAGCTGCAGCATAATGCAAATAAGCTAAAATTTATTATGCCCCCCTTCGAAGAAGCGGGGGTATATTGCTTTGCACATGTCGGTAGGTCGGTATGTCGGTCGGTCGGTATGTCGGTCGGTATGTCGGTCCGTAGACCACATCTTGTCCGATCAATAACTAGACAACGCTTTGTGATACAGTCCTCATATTTGGTGTGGAGGTTGGTCATGACCAGTAGAAGACCCCTATTGGTTTTGGGGTCAGTAGGTCAAAGGTCAAGGTCACAGTGGCCTTGACCACAAAAACCTTGTCCGATCAATAACTAGACAACGCTTTGTGATACAGTCCTCATATTTGGTGTGGAGGTTGGTCATGACCAGTAGAAGACCCCTATTGATTTTGGGGTCAGTAGGTCAAAGGTCAAGGTCACAGTGGCCTTGACCACAAAAACCTTGTCCGATCAATAACTAGACAACGCTTTGTGATACAGTCCTCATATTTGGTGTGGAGGTTGGTCATGACCAGTAGAAGACCCCTATTGATTTTGGGGTCAGTAGGTCAAAGGTCAAGGTCACAGTGGCCTTGACCACAAAAACCTTGTCCGATCAATAACTAGACAACGCTTTGTGATACAGTCCTCATATTTGGTGTGGAGGTTGGTCATGACCAATAGAAGAACCCTATTGATTTTAGAATCAGTAGGTCAAAGGTCAAGGTCACAGTGGCCTTTGCATACAAAAACGTTGTCCGATCAATAACTAGACAACGCTTTGTGATACAGACCTCATATTTGGTGTGGAAGTTGGTCGTGGCCAGTAGAAGACCCCTATTGGTTTTGGGGTCAGTAGGTCAAAGGTCAAGGTCACGGTGGCCTTGACAACAAAAAACCTTGTTCGATCAATAACTAGACAACGTTTTTATGTTTATTTGTATAATAAAATAAAATACTTCTCAGTGTAAAGTTGTGATTATTTTTCCCCATGACAATTTCAAGTAAAGATATATATTAATGATCCATAACATTAATTTTAAACTATTTCAATATATGCCGTGTCATAAATAGGCACTGATTATCACTCACTTGTGTTTATTAAATGCTTTGGTTTCGTATGGATGGTCACTAAAGCCTGCACATTACCGGAATTGACATAACACTAGAGCTACTATATCTCCGCCAATAGCGAATATTTGATTTAAATTACAATAAAATCCTTTGTGTTAGACTAGGTTAATCTATGTCGAGGTAAATGTAATCCTCTCATTGGATGACCTGGTTATTGATATATAGGAGTTCCACCGTCTTGTCAATTGCTTTCATGACTGGTACCCTTCATTGCTAAAGCTTACAAAAGTCTCTAAATTTCCAAAAATTTAAATTCAATGCTAATAGATATCACTTGCACGTCAGGGGGGGCATTTGTGTTTGACAAACACCTCTTGTTTTTGGTTTAATTTTTATTTTTCTCAATTGAATGTTAGTATTTTTCAACTTCTGGAGCCTCATTACAACCCACACAAAGTTTTGATTTAAAAATACTGTATATTGAAATGCTGTCAAATGTAAATACCTTTATCCTAAATTCTTGGCGTTTGTTGTTGGAAAGGAACATGTTATCAGTAAATAATTGTTTTACTCATGACTAAAAGTGAGTAAATAAAGTCTTATTGGGATTTTATTACATTATTCTGGAAGACATGGAAATATATTACCCAGAGCGAGCTGTATTAGAAGAATTACATGTCCAATGCCTTTTGACTGAAAAATTGCAATTAAAGTTTAAAGCCCCAGCCCTAAACTTAAGTAAGAATATACTTTTGAAAAAAATCATATTTGTCTAATGGACTCCAATATATAAACTCTCCAACAGAACACAGAAGTTCCGATCGAATTCTTTCTTATAGATGGGATTTTTAATGATATTGTATAATTATCGTTAACTAACTTTTAAGAAGCTAAATATAATGGAGCTATATTTAGCACTGACGAAGAGACCACTTCATGCGCGATCTCGATTTCTGTGATGTTTTGGAAATCCTACTTTCACTTTCAGTCGCATGGACTAAATTTATTTAAGCAAATTAACATTTTATTAGCCTGAACTAATGCTGCAAATTTGTGCCTATAGTTCCAAATATATGTAATATTTCATACAAGAGCGGGTTAAATTGAAGTAATGCCGCTTTAAAATCAAGTACACAGTAAATAAAGACCGTCAGTATTGTTTTCACAGAAAATTTTATGGTTAGATGGAAATTTCAAGATCGTGGATGTTGAATAGTTAAAACGCAAAGTATAAAGATTGTTCTAAACATTTGTGTCTGAATAATGCAAACTTAAATAATTTATTAAAGAATGCATTTTCTGTTTGCATCTCTTGTAATTTATTTATGTATTAAAAGCTGCAGTAACTCTTATCATATTATTTCTGACAAATTAATACAGCTGTTAACGAATCCTTATGTCTATTGTCCTATTGTCAAATTATATCTGCCGATGATACGATATCGCAATATCATTTTCAAATACCTGTATTTGATGTATTAAATGTAACCTACCTTAAACACTTTCAGATTTGTAAGAATCCTCGAAATCAAATTTGATTACAATTTTAATGATCTGCTTCCAGGATATAAGCTGACTGAGTTACAATACAAGAGCTGTCCAAGGAGACAGCGCGCTCGACTATTCAATTCATTTGAAATAAATGCAATTAAAAGATAAAAAAGTACAACAACTATGGCTAAACATTCATGTGCAAACAAGAATAGTATTAACAAGTGAAAGGTAGGGGGTGTTCCAGGAAAAAAGCCATGGGGGGGGGGGGGGTGGAACTGAAATTAATTAAAATTGTGGGTGGGTGGGTGGGTGGGTGGGTGATTCATGAAAGAAGATATGTTGGTTGGGGTATTTTAACAATTTTAATTGTGTTGCTTGGGGTGGGGAGGGGACAGTCACATTTGTTATTAATAACCATCTTGTCAGTAAAACTTGACAAGGCAGCTTGTGTTGACATGAAATTTCAGGTTTACAATTTTATGTAATTAACGCCTTTCTCATAACAAAGAGCAGTCCAGGGAGAATCAAATGGTTCTACTTGTTTCTTTTAATAAAATTAAATTATGAAATTTCACAATATTGTTGTGCATGATAATATACAAGTACTGGTTAAGTTTAATCTGAATATTTCATAGAAATAAGGACAATATAAACAATTTACATGACACTACTGGCACATATTTAAATACTTATTAATATGTAGAATATACCGGCAAATGAAATTTCCCCTGCAAGTAGGAACACTTATTGCATTAGTGGGTAGTATAATTTGTAATGCTGTGGTGATGGGTCTTTGACATATTCCAATGCTATGGCTTGTGAGAATAAAAATGAATAAAAATACAATTGTGTTGGTGGTACCCCTATTTTTAAGTTCTGTTACACCCCCAACCACACCCCCCTCCTCCACACATGTTTTTCCTGGAACAGCCCAAAGGGAGGAAATTGATTTTAAAAAACCGAAATAATTCCTTAATGTACCATAAACTGAAAAAGGAAATAAGAGTTCAAAATTTTTTCAGTAATTTTTGACTGAGGAACTTATTTTTAGTTCAATATCAATCACTCAAATTATGTTAGAGAATAAAAAGTTTTACACAAACACTTAAGTGAAAAAGTGGCATAACTTAAAAAAGTGTAGTTCCTGGTGAATGTAATGTAGATTATGATGGTAGCAATGTATTTCAATTCAGAAGTTGATATCTGTATTAGTTCCAAAATTATTGGCCAAGTGCATAAAATCTTAACATAAAATATAAGTGTTAAAATAATTGTAGCAGAGTTATAGGTCTTGGTGGTTATGATGAAGATAACGACAGTGATTACATATTCGAAATTTCAAGTTGATATCTCATGTAGTTTTAAAGTTATGGACCTAGTGCCTTTTGTTACTAATGCAAAATCTAAGTGTAAAAGGATCATAACTTAAAACAATATTTGTGGTGGAGTTATGGGTCTAATAAATAACCCTTTCCTTGATATATAAGCATTTTTATGCATGTGCGACCAGTGTACATCCAGGTCAGCCGGCACATCCGTGCTGTCTGATCAGTATCTGCACTGGACGCATTTTGGTCAGAAATAACCTAATGAATCAAAAAGCGAACAGTTTAGATCCTGATGAGACGGCACGGATGTGCAGGCTGATCTGGATCTAAACTGTTCGCCCTAGCAATAAAGGTGTATCTATAAAGGGATAATGTTATAGATACTGATGGTAAATGTGTATTTCAAGTTGGACGGATGGACAGAAGGACAAACAAATAGATCCCTATGTATCGCTCTTTCATCGAAAGGGTGACACAACAAGTATTTTGCATGAGACAATTGTTAAAGACAGAAAAATCTGTCTCCTTTGGTGAACTGTTTTGGTGAGAACTCCACAGAAGCTCATACCTGCAAAAGGAATTTACTTGGGGTGACAGATTTTTCCATCTTCAACTCATACTCATGCAAGATACTTATGATAATATAATTTTTAATAAAAGAAACTGTTTAAAATGTTGAAAAACATATTGGACTAAAACACTAAGTCACAAGGTTTTGTCAATTAACATTTACTCAAATTGTTGTCAATTAGAACATAATGTTTGTAATACTCTCAATGAGCTTTCAAACCTTTTCTCCACATAAACACCTTTATTGTGTGGGCAACAGTGTAGATCCAGATCAGAGGGCATGGTTAAGGATCTGCACTGTTCATTAATAGATTTATAAGGTTATTTCTGACCAAGATGCCACCAGTGTAGATACTGAGCAGATGTCAAGGATGTGGCAGCTGATAAGGTGTACACTGGTTGTACATAATTATGTAAAAATGCCTATACACTCAACCAAAGTTCTAATTCGTCATTAATTATACCCCCGCTTCGAAGAAGAGGGGGGTATACTGTTTTACCCTTGTCCGGCCGTCCGTCCGTAACAAAATTTCCATCGCAGTTTTCTCAGCAACTATAACATGCAGCAGCCTGATATTATGCATATTGCTTTATCCTATAGTCCCATATGGTGTAAAGCAATTTCATGCTCCTTGCTCATCTACTTCCTGTTTGCCAAATATTTTAGGTTTTGTTACTATAAAGGTGCATTACATCAACCAAAGGGCATGTGAATTTTCCGTCACAGTTTTCTAAGCAACTATAACATTCAGCAGCATGATATTTTGCATAATGCTTTATCCTATAGTCCCATATGGTGTAAAGCGGTTTTATGCTCCTTGCTCACCTACTTCCTGTTCACGAATACTTAGATTTTTACACATAGTTGACATACATGCACAATTTTCGTCACAGTTTTCTAAGCAACTATAACATGCAGCAGCCTGATATTATGCATATTGCTTTATCCTATAGTCCCATATGGTGTAAAGCAATTTCATGCTCCTTGCTCATCTACTTCCTGTTTGCCAAATATTTTAGGTTTTGTTACTATAAAGGTGCATTACATCAACCAAAGGGCATGTGAATTTTCCGTCACAGTTTTCTAAGCAACTATAACATTCAGCAGCATGATATTTTGCGTAATGCTTTATCCTATAGTCCCATATGGTGTAAAGCGGTTTTATGCTCCTTGCTCACCTACTTCCTGTTCACCGAATACTTAGATTTTTACACATAGTTGACATACATGCACAATTTTCGTCACAGTTTTCTAAGCAACTATAACATGCAGCAGCCTGATATTATGCATATTGCTTTATCCTATAGTCCCATATGGTGTAAAGCAATTTCATGCTCCTTGCTCATCTACTTCCTGTTTGCCAAATATTTTAGGTTTTGTTACTATAAAGGTGCATTACATCAACCAAAGGGCATGTGAATTTTCCGTCACAGTTTTCTAAGCAACTTTAACATTCAGCAGCATGATATTTTGCATAATGCTTTACCCTATAGTCCCATATGGTGTAAAGCGATTTTATGGTTCTTGCTCACCTACTTCCTGTTCACCGAATACTTAGATTTTTTACACATAGTTGACATACATGCACAATTTCCGTCGCAGTTTTCTAAGCAACTATAACATGCAGCAGCCTGTTATTATGCATAATGCTTTATCCTATAGTCCCATATGGTGTAAAGCGATTTTATGCTCCTTGCTCATCTACTTCCTGTTTACCGAATACTTAGATTTGTGCACAAAGTTGACATACATGCACAATTTCCGTTGTAGTTTTCTTAGCAACTGAAACATGCAGCAGCCTGATATTTTGCTTATTGCTTTATCATATATTCCCATATGGTGTAAAGCGATTTTATGCGCCTTGCTCACCTACTTCCTGTTCACCGAATACTTTTTCTGTCCCTCTGTCCATCTGTCACACTTTGTTTCCACTCAATAACTGGAGTACCGTTTGACCCACAGCATTCAAGCTTTACAGGGTGATGTCCCTATTGAGTAGAAGAACCCTATTGATTTTGGGGTTAGAAGGTCAAAGGTCAAGATCACAGTAACCAGAAGAGTGAAAACCATTTCTGCTCAATAACAGGAGTTCTATTTCACCCAGAGCCTTCAAACTTCGTACAATGGATGTCCTATTGATTTTGGGGTGAGTAGGTCAAAGGTCAGTCACTGGGGCCCGAAGAGTGAAAACCGTTTCTGCTCAATAACTGGAGTACCGTTTGACCCAGAGCATTCAAACTTCATAGGGTGATAGCTATTATTGAGTAGAAGAACCCTATTGATTTGGGGGTCAGTAGGTAAAAGGTAAAGGGTCACAGGGGCCGGTAGAGTGAAAACCATTTCCGCTCAATAACAGGAGTTCTATTTCACCCAGAGCCTTCAAACTTCATACGATGGATGGACTCCTATTGATTTTGGGGTCAGTAGGTCCAAGGTCAAGGTCACAGGGGCCCCAAAGAGTGAAAACTGTATCCGGTCAATAACTGGAGTACCGCTTGACCCAGAGCATTCAAACAAAATAGTGTAATAGCCCTTATTGAGTAGAATAACCCCATTGATTTTGGAGTCAGTAGGTCAAAGGTCAAGGTCACAGGGGCCAGGGCGCAGGAGAGAGACATGCATTTTTCACAAAAAAACATCTAGTATTTTATATGTATATAGGTAAATACTCGGAAAAAATTGACACCCTTCATACATATGACAATTGCTTGCAAATTACATTTTGAAAGTCATATTTCTCTAAGCGGGGGTATCTCTAGTGAGCATTAGCTCACAGGTTTATGTTTACAATGTATGCTAGTTTCGTTTCTTCCCTACTGTTAAGAGAGGTTGTGGAAAGAACTGTTTTGTAATAAATTCAAATATCTAATGTCTTTTTTATCTTTATTGATTGTTTTCATAAATGAATCCAATACCATTTACTTACACCGCAGGGTCAAAATTAGAACAGTTTTTAATTGAAAGGGAGGTAATTTTAAAATTGGATACTTTGAAAGGGGTTTATTTAATCAAATGTGCTATTGATTAATCATGTTTTCTGTTTTTCCTACTAATGAGGGGTCGTATTATAACAAAACATGGAATTAAGAGCAAATTTTTGTTTGCTTGGCCATTTTTTGCAAGAAATGCATTTTTAGCAAAATTAAGGATAACTCTTGCCAAACTGTTCCAAAATCAATTATTACAAGATTAAAGCTTAAAATGAAGACTGTTGTTGGCATATGATTATAAAAAAGAGTGAATTCAATATCTTTCTAATAAAAAATTACAGACAAAAAGTGACCAATTAGAACTTTTGTTGAGTGTATATGGAGTAAAGTGTCTTTGACGATCAGTTTTGGTCATTAAAACCACAGTAAAGTAATTAATCCAATACTTGCTAAAAAAATTTGAAAATCTTTGAAAAATAAAAGAAAACAATTCTATAAACAGTAAAATTTGTATAATAATAAATGTGAATGAACCGGCTAAAAATGCAGTTGTTTGTCTCCAAGTCAAGACTGCTAGATCACACAGCTACAGTTCTAGGATGATGATTATAAAACTGAGATTGGAAACCAGTCTCAAGTCGCCATTTCAGCCAATCAGATGCTTGAGATAAGAGACTGGTTTCAAATCTCAGTTTTATAATCTTTAACTCTTAACACAGGTGATACAAGCTAAAATGAACCATAAGATTTTACCCCTTTACTCCATATAACTATATGGTTTTTAACATGTGTGACCAGTGTAGATCCAGGTCAGCTGGCATATCTGTGCAATCTGATCTGGATCTGCACTGGCTGCACCTTGGTAAGAAATAACCTTTGAATCTAAAAGTGAACAGTGTAGATCCTGATCTGACAGCATGGATGTGCCAGTTGATCTGGATCTACACTGTTCACCCAGCCAATGAAGTTGTATCTATGGTAAAAGGCTTAAGTAAAAGTCCTGGCAGTTAATTTCCAGAATTAAGCACATGAACTTACTGTATTTGATAATTCAGGTTTCTATTTGAAAGGCACAGAAACAGTATTTCTCAGGCTTCTTTCACAGTATAAATCCTTTCCACGACCATAACATATTTGTTCACAGTATATATCCTTTCCACGACCATAACGTATTTATTCACAGTATATATCCTTTCCACGATCGTTACATATTTAAACATGACAAAACTTTGACTTCTCAAAACCCAACCCTGATTTACTGGAGGACACCCAAAATGTATTTAAACACACAAAAGAAGAAAAAAACGTCGCCACGCGCCGAAAACTAGGTTTTCATTTAATACTTGTATTTGATATCAATAAATTACAGCTAACTCAAGTTATTATGCAGAAATTGAATTTCCATGACCATGACCTTGATCAAAGAGATCGGAGGAGCAATTCCGTGTTGTGTCTTGGTATAAGCTATCCTCACACCAAGTTTGGTGTCAATAGGTCAAAGAAAACTGAAGTTATTACACGGAAACTGATTTTCTATTTTAAGCAACAGTGACCTTGATCAAAGACACATGCGAAGCAATTCCAAGTTGCATCCCATATAAGCTTCCCACACACAAAGTTTGGTGTCAATAGGTCAAAGCAAACTCAAGTCATTGAGTAGAAACTGGATTTCTTTTTTAAGCAACAGTGACCTTGACCTTGATCACAGACATCAAGGTATCAATCTCAAGTTGTGTCTTGATATAAGCTACCCACATACCAAGTTTGGTGTTAATAGGTCACAGCTTACTCAAATAATTATGTGGAACCTGAATTTCTATTTTTGGAACAGTGATCATGACCTTGATCACAGACACCAGGTAGCAATCCTGAGAAGCATCTTGATATAAGCTACCGACACACCTTTGGCGTAAATAGACCAAAGTAAACTCAAGTTATTGAGCAGAGACTGAATTTCTATGTTTAGCAACAGTGACCTTGACCTTGAACAGTTACTGAGAAAAAGACAACTTTAACAAAAAACTTAACCAAAATTCTAAGTGAAAAAGGGGCATAACTTTGGCAAAATACAGTCAGGGGTTATGAAACTTGTCCTGATAATTAGTATTGTGATGTCAGATAACTATGTTAGGTTTCAAAGCTCTACCTTGAACGGTTACTGAGAAAAAGACAACTTTAACAAAAAACTTAATCAAATGTTGACGCCCGCCCGCCCACCTGCCCAACAACATACCCCAATCTAATAACCAGGATTTTTCTAAAGAAAACCTGGTTAACAATTTGCGTTTCAAAACCCGACTGTTTTTTTCATAGGAAACCCGTCGATTTTCATTTCTTTTTATTTAAAAGTCATTGCTTTGGTGGATCAGTATTTTTACACTATTAGTCATTTGAATCCATTCCATATTTTATCTCGTAGACCATACAGAAAAAATTGTTTAGATGTGACTGATAATCTCATAAGAAAATTAATAATTCAATCGATGTCCAGTTAAAACAAGAAGCTGTGTTCGGAAAACACATACACCCCCGGTAGCGAAGTTTGTCATGATACAAATTTTATAATGAAAGCACAGTGTTAAAATAACAACTTAAATCACATTGTCAAGTAAATTCTTAATAATGGAAACAACTTTCTGGTGCAAGAACCTGTGCATGAAAAGAATTTAACATAAAAATCAAGTAATGTAACCTATAATCTAAGATGATAAAGTACAGATTATTTAAGACAAAACTGGAATATTTACAGTATTTAATGTAATAAATGCCAAGAAATTTAGTGCAAACACCAACTAGAATTATCACTAAAAGTGATTAATACTTGAACTGGGAATGCTTACTTCTATTTTTAGTAACAGTGAATAGTGACCTTGACCCCACCAGGCCCATTTTCAATACCAAGTTTTGTCTCCACAGGCACTTCCTATATAACAATTTTCACCATAATATCACATTCAGAACTAACGTTATAGAGCATTTAATTTTTTTCTATTTTTAGTAACAGTGACCTTGACCCCACATACATGCCTTACTTTCAGTCACAAAAGTCGTCTTCACAGAAACCACCAATGCACCAAATTTAATTCAAGAATCTCATTCCAAGTTATATAGTTACTCAGTGGAAATGAAGTTTTGAAGTTTAAATAACCCTGACCCCTCAGGTCCCAAAGTCAAACGTAACCTGTATCTTGTAAAGTTACATCTGTGTCCCAAAAAAACCCAATTATATCTATTAAGTAGTTCATGAGTTATGGTTCAAAAACAATTTGTTTCTATTTTAGGTAACAGTGACCTTGACATTGACCCCACATGCCCCAAGTCGAACTTCACCTATTGTGATGTTACATCTATGTCCCCAAAATGAATTTAATCTGTGAAGTATTTCACAAGTTATCATCCGGAAACCATTTTACTATTTTTAGTAACACTGACCTTGAGATTGACCCACCAGCCCCAAAGTCGAAGTTGACCTGTATCTTGTGATGTTACACCTGTGTACCAAAAATTTTTAAAATATTTGATGCCTTTAAGAAGTTATCGTCCAGAAAGCATTTTTAGCTCGACTATTCGAAGAATAGGGGAGCTATCCTAGGGGAGCTATCCTACTCGCCCTGGTGTCGGCGTCGGCGTCGGCGTCGGCGTCCGTTAAACAAAATATGCACTTTGGTCCATAACTTGAAAACTACTTATGATATCAACTTGAAACTTGGAATATATATTCACCATCAAATTCTACATCATTACCAACAAGACCCATAACTCTGCTACAAATATTTTTCAAGTTATGCCCCTTTTTCACTTAAATTTTGCGTTAAGGAAAATATGCACTTTGGTCCATAACTTATAAACTACTTGAGATATCAACTTGAAATTTGGAATATATATTCGCCATCAAATTCTACATCATTACCAACAAGACCCATAACTCTGCTGTCAATATATTTCAAGTTATGCCCCTTTTTTCTTATATTTTGTGTTAAGCAAAATATGCATTTTGCCCATAACTTTAAAACTACTTGAGATATTGCCTTGAAACTTGAAATATATTTTCACCACCAAAATCTACATCATAACCAACAAGACCCATAACCCTGCTTCCAATATTTTTCAAATTATGCCCCTTTTTCACTTACATTTAGTGTTAAGCAAAATATACACTTGGCCCTTTACTTCGTTTTGAATGGAGGGATTTCAAAATAACTTGGCACAAATGTTCACCATGACAATGCGGTGTGTCGCGTTCAATACCAATGCCTGTAGGTCCAAGGTCAAGGTCACTGTTACTAAAAATAGAATTTTCTTGCAAAATCTTGTCCGCTCTAACTTAGTTATTTCTTATTGGATTTTTAAATAACTTGGTATAATTGTTCACCATATCAAGAAGGTGTGTCAAGTACAAGCCCATGCCTGTAAGTCGAAGGTCAAGGTCACTGTTACTAAAAATAGAATTTTCTTGTCCAGGCTGTTACTTTGTTATGAATGGAGGGATTTCAAAATAACTTGGCACAAATGTTCACCATGACAAGGCGGTGTGTCCACACAATACCCATGCCTGTAGATCCAAGGTCAAGGTCACTGTTACTAAAAATAGCATTTTCTTGTCCAGGCTGTAACTTTGTTATAAATGGAGGGATTTCAAAATAACTTGACACAAATGTTCACCATGACAGGGCGGTGTCTCGCGTACCATGCCCATGCCTGTAGGTCGAAGGTCAAGGTCACTGTTACTAAAAATAGAATTTTATTGTTAGGGCTATAACTTTGTTTTGAATGGAGGGTTTTCAAAATAACTTGGCACAAATGTTCACCATGACAAGGCGGTGTGTTGCGTACATTACCTATGCCTGTAAGTCCAAGGTCAAGGTCACAGTTACTTAAATTGAATTTACTTGTTCAGGCTATAACTCTTTTATGAATGAAGGAATTTCAAAATAACTTGGCACAAATGTTCGCTATGACATTGCATTGCATTACCACCAACTTCTTCGCAGACATTTCCGTAATGTGAAGACAACAGTGCCACAAATACAAATAATTTACTTATCTTCAAGTTTATGCATATTCTTATAATTCCTCCAACATCACTGTCGTTGAAATGCTATTATTTCCATCATTTCACTTGAGTGTCTGAAAATGATGCATAGCAGGGGCATCTGTGTCCTATGGACACATTTCTAGTTTCACTTATATTTTCACTTAAGTGCACCTCATCGATAACTTTGCACAAAATACTTAAGGTATCAACTTCAAACTTCCATTATATTTTCATTTCAGTTCTTTTCTTTTACATTACTGAAGTGATTGATATTTGACTAAAAGTAAATGTCTCTCATAAAAAATTACTAACATGTTTTCTAACAAATTCAGAAATATTTCATAGTTATTCCCCTATTCAGTTTAATATTTATGGTACATTAAGGAATTATTTCTGTTATTTGAAATGAATTTCTCCCTTACCATTCACTTGTTAATATTTTTCCTGATTTCACACCAATATATGGCCATAGTTGTTATTGTTTTAATCTTCAAATTGCATTTGTTTCAAATGATTCGAATAGTCGAGCATGCTGTCTCCTCTGACAGCTCTTGTTCTATTTTTAGTGGAAATGATTATTCCATTTTTAGTAACAGTGACCTTGACACTGATCCCACCAGCCCCAAAATTGAACTTGACCAGTATCTTATGATGTAATGTATGTGTACCAAAAGTTATTTAAATCCGTCAGGCCCTTCATGAGTTATCATCCAGGAAAGAAGAATAAGTACAAAAAGGGGAGATAACCCCAGAAATAAGGTACCCAGAGTTATGTAACTTGTAAGGTTCATAACCTGTGAACTGTTAAGTAAGTGTGTAAACTTTCATGCCAATCCTCTTTGTAGAAATTGTGAAATATCCAACTTGCCGAAACTGGTTAATCTTTTTTTTTAAGTACAAAAAGGGGAGAAAACCCCCAAAATAAGGTACCCAGAGTTATGTAACTTGTCAGGGTCATGACCTGTAAACTGTTAAGTAAGTGTAATCTTTCATGCCAATGCTCTTTGTTGAAATTGGGAAATAACGAACTTGCCGAAAAATGTTAACCATTTTTCTAAGTACAAAAAGGGGAGATAACACTAGAAATAGGGTACACAGAGTTACCTAGTATGTAACTTGTCAGGGTCATGACCTGTGAACTGTTAAGTAAGTGTGTAAACTTTCATGCCAATGCTCTTTGTAGAAATTGAGAAATAAGGAACTTGCCGAAAAATTTTAACCGGACGGAGGTACAGACGGACGGTTTAATCACTAGATGCCGGGGGCATAAAAAATAATTACAGTGTTGCTGTTTCTACATCCTTTGTTATCCAGATAAAAAAAGTGGCTCCAAAATTGTTATCCAATATTTTACAAATAAAATACTTATATCTAACTAGTAATTATTATAACTCTTTTTTTTTTCAATGGCATAAAAATTAATGACTGTTAATTATATTGATTAACGGAATTTCCTGTTACAGTCTTCCAGTGATAACTCATAATTAAACAGAGTCAAGATGCTGGATTTTAACAAACTTTTTCTGATATATGCATATTTAACTTTTTTACAGAAGAAAGACTGCAGCGTGTTTTACCGTTATTAAATCACTACAGGTTTTTAATCTTGGATAAAATTCCGAATTTCCATAGAAGGTAGAAAACCCATTATGAATAGAAGCATAAATGCTTTATTCAAACATACACTTATCAAGAATTATTTTAAAATTTTTACAGATTTATGTTATGGGTTTTAAAATTGTGAAAAAAGAATACATATCTGTATATGACAGTTGTCTGACAAGAAATCTGTCGGGGTTTTTTTGTAGGAGCTAAAAATGTATGCATGTTCTAATTTATAATGGTTGTCCGTTTGGAAAACAGGGTCGGGCGCAAAAAGGATATACTACTCCGAATTTGATAAGGGCCACTTTTCTTGTGTGTAAGTTTCCCATCTTAGGTAATTTTACACTCATGTTTTTGTTCAATATTGAATCAACTCAGATGACCAATTCCTTGGTTTATCAAAAAAAACTATACAAACAAAACTTTTATATACTATTATAGTATCCAAAATACTAACCTAATAATTATGGACTACAAAAGTGGCCCTTAAATTTTGAGTAGCATATTTATATATTATTCTAAAGCTAAAAAGAAAGTGAGTTCTACATCTGCAGTTGATTGTCATTAGAAAAGTTTTACTTACATGTCAAACAATATACATCACGCTGTCAAGTGACATTTTTTGAAAAAGTAGGGAAACAAATAGGAATTAACCTTTCAGACAAAAAGTTGGAAAAAAAGTAAGAACTTTTTCCTCAAAAGTAGGAATATATAACAGTCTGACCGGAGTCTTGACTTAATAATTTTTCATACACACTATACATATTTTGGTGCACTTATCTGGTTGAGGCTTCAACACCAATTTCAGACTGTCACTGCCAACTTGGGGTGATGTTTATATGCAGTCAGTATGGGTTTATGGGGCCTAGTCTTGAATGCATCACAAACAGCAAAACAGCCATACAAGAGTCAGTTGGAAATGAATGCATGCTTTTTAAAAAGCCAGAAATAAAAGAAAGCAGACATATAAAGGCACATATTAAATTGAATTGAAGACTTTATAAACATAATATACAAAGAATATTAACAATACAAGACTAGTAATACAAAGATATTGATGAAACATTAACATGATTAAAATTAACACAAAAACAATGAATTCAGTATAGTAACATAAAATACTGAAGTAAAAAGGAAACAAATAATGAGAAATGGCATCTTCTATTCTTTTTTCATACGCTGATTTTCTTGAGGAATTAATGAGACTAGTTACTTTATTGGGGTGTAAACTATAGTTGTCCAAGTCATTATTATATTTGCTTTGGTCTCTTTCTTTAATTACATCTAAAATATCACTGTTTAGCCAGTCAGGTTGGTTTGATCTTTTAACTCTGGAACATGTATATCTAAAAGCTTTGTAATTATTTGCATGAAAGATTCTAGGGCCTCATTTGTATTACTTGAGTTTAATATGTTATTCCAGTTTGTGTTTCTTTAGTCTTCAGTAAAACTGTTTTCATTAAAATGTTTGAAGGATCTGTATTTTATGTATTGATGCATATTTGATGCAGATTTATGATTCAGTTTTCTATTACAAAAAAAATGGGATAATGGTCACTAAGACCAATGTGTGGAACTGAAAAATTTGCTATATTTTCAATAGGGTCAGTATAGATATGATCAATCAAAGTTTTGTTATTTGTACTTTCCCTAGTTGGCTGATCAATAATTTGGATTAAACCAAAAGAAGTCATATAATTTATCCAGTCATTATTTATCTGAGAATTAAGTAAATCTCTATTCATATCACCTAATATAAGTATCTCTTTTCCTTCTATTTGCGCTTTTTCAATGTGTACTTCAAATTTGTTTTTCCAGTCAGCACGAGCTTCAGGATGTCAATATATCATAAAAATTAAATATGGCTTACTCTTAATTGGTTTACTTTCTAACCATATACTTTCAATATTGGTGTCTTCTAAATCAAATCGTCTGATACAATTCAAGTTATCTTTTACATAAACTAAAAGCCCCCCACCACGGTTTTCTACTCTGTCCCTTCTGAAAGGGGTTTTAAATTCTGTTAATTGGTTTTCATTAAGTTTTGACTCACTTACTCCAAAAATATGAATGTTATTATTGCAAAGCATAACTTTTAACTCATCTATTTTTGATGAAATACCTTGAATATTGAGATAACCAATATTTAAGCCCTTTTTGTCGAGTTTTAAGTTATTAATTGTTATTTCAGTATCTTAAGTATTGCAAATACATATTAACTGGTTACACTCATTGCATATATCTTGTAAACTATTGAAAAAATTGTTAGTTTCTATAATTGTTGTTTGATTAGTTCTGGCATCATTGCCATTTTCCTAAAAAGAGTTCCAGCAAGTGTCCTGCTTATCATTTGAACTGGGCATTAAGTCTGTAGTTTAATCTGATTTTCCCCACCCCCTCCACCAAAATCATAAAATTATGGACTGGGGGAAGTGTGGTTTGATTATCTGAATCTACCACACCGTCCCACAACACAAAGTTTGTTGGATTGCGAGCAGAAATATATATATATATATATATTGGAGGGGGGAGCCCACATGGACACCAATGCAAACTTAAAATAAAGCGCAATAGCATCACTGATGAAACATGAAAGAACTGCTGGATGTATTCTTCAAATATTTGAGCTAAAAACTCTTTAAAAAATTTTTTTTTTGCACAACTGACTAAAGAGTAAGAATAGAAGGAGATTTTTGGAACAATGTAGGAAAAAATAGGAAAAATTATGACCGCTTGACAGCCTGTATACAGTTATCATTTAAAATTCTAAAAATAAATAACAGGCATATAACAAAGGATGGATTTTAGAAAATCTTTACAATCATCACAAGTCAACTCATAAATATTATCCATTTGCAAGTTGCCATGGCCCAAGATCAAAACACTAAAACTGGAAACCAGTCTCAAATCTCAAGCATCTGACTGGCTGAAATGTCGATTGGTTGCAATCACCGCCAATCAGATGCTTGAAATTAACCTCCAATTTCAGTTTAATAATCTTGGGCTCTGGTTTTTCTTGTTTTCAAGCTACAAAATTAGAACCCTTAAAAAATATTTTAGCAATGAAGATATCAATCTATTGCTTTATCACACAGAAAATAATACTTTATACTCACATTAGGTTGTTAGTAAATTTCACTTTTTACATGTTTCTAGTTAACAAAAAACACAAAAATAAGGATATATTGACATCATTTCATGTACAATATAAAATAGAATGTCTGTCTGTAACTCGAGTGAATTGGCGATGAAAAGTGGACTTGAATCTGAAGCAGAGTGGTGCTCATGAAATTAGTTGGATTTACATTTGAAGCTTTTAACTGTCAGTTGGTTCACAATAATGTAACAGAGTTTATTCTAATCTATCAATGTTCTTGGGAAGAAAGAATATTTGAAATTTTCACTATTGGTCTGTAAAAGCTGAATTTTTTTAATATTGTTTACTTGGTTTGCAACAACGTTTTATGTATAATATAGCCTTGTATTTCTTGGCTCTAATTGTCCATTTGGGTCCAACGTTTCAGGCAGTGTTTGAAGTTTTTTTTTAACCTCAGAAACTGAAACAAAAAACAAACATTTGAGAATAAATCTGTCAAGAAGTAAATAAATGTGGTATAAATGTACTGTAAATTTCTCTTATATACGAAATCTGAAATAGAAACAGAAAATATTTACATTCGCAAGTTAGTGACATATCGAAGCACAGTAGAGAGGGCAGGTGGGAACTTGTCACTTCTGAAGACATAGCCTGTAAAATATTCAACCTTGAGTGATAAAATATAATTAAACAAGTGTTTATATAGTGTAGCACAAGAAAACAGAATAGAATTAAAATCCAGATACCATATGTAGCTATACAGACTACTCCTACAATAGACTATTAATGATGTAAAATGTGAATAATTGCATATTACCACAACACTTTACCCCATATAATTATATATATATATATATATATATATATATATATATATATATATATATATATATATATATATATATATATATATATATGTTTAAGCATGTGAGAACAGTGTAGATCCAGATAAGCTGGCACACCCATGCTATCTGATCAGGATCTACGCTGTTTGCTTTTTTTGCCAGAAATAACCTAGTAATACGAGGGTTGTTCGGGAAGTTCTTAGAATTGTTTTATAGGACACGTTGTAGTCGGGTCAGCGTAAATATAAATATATACGCATTTATTTCAATATATACTGTACAGTATCTGAAAATATCATCATCATACACACAGACACTAAAACATAATAAAAATAGTAAATAACCATATAACAAACACCCGGACCACGCCGACGTCATTTGCAACGTTATGCGACGTTTAAGTCCATCGATCATCGCACCTTTTCAACGTAGTCACCTGCAATTTCGATGCATTTCCTGTGTCGGCTGATCCACTTATTGTATGTGTCCACGTACCAGCTATCGGTAAAGGACGAGACTATAGCTTGCGTATGCTTAACAAGATCGTCAGCTGAGTCAAAGCTGAGAGCATGCAACAACAGACTGCCGACGGCATCTAGGATCGTCCTCAATCGAGTTTCTTCCTTCTTTAAAACGAGCATGCCATCTATAGACTGTAGCCGGACTGCATTTCTTGTATTTTCCTGTAGAATTGATCATTTTCATTGTTTCTGTGGGAGACTTTTCCAACCAACACAAAATTTCACGATGCTTCGCAATTCAACGTCACCCATCGACGTCATTTTGTTTACTCAGTGGCTCTGGGCAACAACTTTAAAACAATGTTGATCCGTTGAGAATTTAAATAATGTTATGATATTTTCAGGAAATGATGTCATGACGTTACGCTGCTGACCAGCGTTTTCGCGCATTTTTTACGTTATTGAAATTACGAAATATGATTAGTGTAGCGCGTTATACCTTTCTTTAGAGTCGGACTGCTCCGGTGCGGCGTTAGTGTTGCTATGGTTACTGCTATTTCCGGCTATTGTTGTCTGATTCTATTCAATTTTTAGGAATAGTTCCGTGATATGCTAATCTTAGTTTGTGCCAAATTTTACGTATTAGAAACAAAAAATATAGGAGATATGACAAAATTCTCAGAACTTCCCGAACAACCCGCGTAAATCAAAAAGTGAACAGTGCAGATCCTGATCAGCTGGCACCAATGTACCAGCTGATCTGGATCTACACTGTTTGCGCTTTCATTTGGAGGAACGGTTTAATATCTTTTTGTATTATCACAACAACATATTTTAGTTGGATATATTGATGGGCTTTTTGCACAATTTACTTTTGCTAATGTTACCTTCAGGATTATGATATGATGCAAATGCTTTTACCTGTAAAGTTAACATGTATTTATCTTTTTAAGTGTGGGCTATTTTCAACATATTATTCTGTTTTAGTGCTTTTAATGATATGTTCTAATTTTTATTTTTGGAATTAACCCAACTTTCTAAGAAAGACTCCTTAAAAATTTGTGCATTATCCCATCCAGTGTGCATGATTACGCCCAGCTGTGCTTATTTTGCACAATTTCTGCTCATCCCAAGGAAAGCAAAGTAACTCCTGAATTCAGTTAATATTCTTCTTTTAACTTTATCATAACCATTCAATATGATAGTTAAAATATTTTTATACCATTTTTTTTCTTCTGTTTGGAGTTACGTTTTCTTTTCTTCTTGGTTTTTTCATTTTTGGTTTTGTTTGTTGTTGTTTGTTGTTTTGAATGTGCCGTGTGATCAAGATCTACACTGATCGCATTGAGTAAAAATGTGTATATATGGAGGAAAGGGTTAAAGACTGATTTCATCAAGATCAGAACCAAAGACAACAAAACTGAGGCTAGAGACCATACTCAATTCTCAAGCCTTTGACTGCCTAAAACTGAGACTAGTCTTAGAAATCAAACAATGAGTTCTGAGACCTCCAATTAACTTGCCAGTTCATGTGCAAACACTGTATATAGCTGAGACTTCTCTGTAACATTTTTGAGAATCTGCTACAAATTTGTTGAAATTTGCCAAATGGCCCTATCACAAACCAGATTCTTGAATTCATGAAATGAAAGGTAGAAAAAAATTCAAGAAAATAACAAATAAACAGTTGACTATGAAACAATTTAAATAACGGGCCATAAAGCATCACACAAAGATATGTTTTTACATTTCAAGATGACGATTCTACTTCATTTGCTGGGGTATTATAGCATTTCATATCGTCACAATTGTGTTAAATTCCAAGAAGCCCCTAGTATTCGACCCATTACATAAAATCAAATAATCTCTTTTCTGTCGAGGCAGTAGTTTGGTTGAAATTAATAGAATATACCTTTTCCTACAAAAATGCTAAACCAATTCCTCTTTATTGCGTGGACAAACAGTGTAGATCTAGATCAGTCAGCATATCCCTACTGTCTGAGCAAAATCTACACCGTTTGCTTTTTTATTTGTTCAGTTACTTTTGGCTAAAATGCGACCAGTTCAGATCCTGAACAGACGACACAAATGAGCCTGCTGATCTGGATCTACACTATTGTGATTGCATGAAAATGTGTATATATGGAGGAAAGGGTTAAAGACTGGTTTGTTCAAGATCAGGCCAAAGGCAATAAAACTGAGACAAGAGACCATACTCAATTCTCAAGCTGAGACCTCTCTTTAATATAGTGTGAACATTTTGTAAATGTGCTACAAATTTGTTGTTGTTGTTGTTTTACCTACAAACAGTGAATAAAATATTCAGAAAAGCCTGATATTCAAAGTGCTATAAAGAAAGAATGTTTATTAACTTGGTAATTGTGACTTGACATAGAACATTTCTGTTTTCAGGTCGACAAATCACTTGCTAATTGTGACTTGACAAAGAACATTTCTGTTTTCAGGTGGACATGTAATCATCAAATCATGTGCTATTGCGACTTGACATAGAAAATTTCTGTTTTCAGCTGAACATGGAACCAGTCAATGGAAAGAGGCCTCTAGAGGAGGGTCCTGAGAGTCAGCCTCCACAAGCAGAGAAGTTTTTAAGAAGGTTAGTAATTATCACTTGTTACAAGGTTGGAACAGTGTTTTGACCAACACATGCATCTATCTATAAGTGAATGTCAACCTTCTGGCCCCAATATTATAAAACTGAGAAAGGAAACCAGTCTCAAATCTCAAGGATATGATTAGCCAATCAAATGCTTGAGATTTGAGACTGGTTTCAAATCACAGTTTTATAATCTTTAGTACTGGTTTTTATTTTGATCTCTTGACAGAAAAAAATGCTTCAAGTGTTCTGGAACAAGACAATTTCAGTAAGGTCCCAGCTAAACAGGCCATATATATGGGATAAACCCATTATTCCATATATAAGCAGTGCTATTGCATGTGCAAATAGTGTAGATCCACCTAATAAATAAAAAGGCACACAGTGTCCAAGGTTATAAAACTGAGATTGGAAACCATTCTCAAATCTCAAGCATCTGATTGGTTGAAATGGCAACTGGCTGATCTTGATCTACACTGTTTGTGGAAGCCATAAAGGCTTGTATATGGTGCAAAGGGTTAAAGCTTTACTGAATCTGTGGTTTTTGCAGAGAGAGCAGACTTAAAGTGGTGGTCAGAGTCGCCCCAGGCGAGGGCATTGTGATAAGGCCATTGGGCATTGACGGGTTTTTTAACCAAACATCAACCCAGGTATAGAACATTTAAGTGAACAAAACATATACATTTGAAATACATGTTCAATATGCATTCACATCGTGCATTAGATGTTATATTAATGAAGACCAAACAAATAAATATGGAGTTACATAATTAGGTTAATGGGCAGTCACCAAGAAGTGAACAGCGTCAACCTTATTGATGTGCTCGCTGATCTGTATCTACACTATTTGCACAAGCAGTAAAGTGCGTATATATGGTGTGAAGGGTTTCCTCCATACATATGCCTTTGTGATGAACATTGTAGATCCAGATCAGGGAGCACACTGGTGGCACATGCAATAAAATGCATAGGAGAAAAGTTAAACACAATATACATGTATATTTAATTTTTAGTCTTAATACCTACATGACTCAAAAACTATTTGCATTGCAAATCATTTGTAGATCTCAATATTCAGTGACTGTCGATATCTTAAATTCTTTGGCAATAAGCATGTGCATGTTTTGCTGCCATATATTCCTGAACGTTTTTGACACAGGAGCTTCTGATGAAAGTTATCTGTAATATAAACTGTTCTAGTAACATAATTTTAATAGTAATTACCCCTTGCTATAAGGAAAGACATCAGATCTTGTCTTCATCATTATGAGGGTTTGGTTCGGCAGCATAAACCCTTTACTGCCAGGGATATGGTTGTTATCCATGGGCAAACAGTGTACATTCAGATGAATCTTGCTTTTAGATTCATTAGGTTATTTCTGAACAAGAAGCAAACAATGTAGATCCTGTTGGATGTGTTGGCTGATCTGGATCTAGTCTACACTGTTTATCTCATGACATGTGTTAAATCTATGAAGCAAGGTTAAAAGATATGAAAAAAACCCAAAGCAAACAGCAAAAATTATAGAAGTTATAAATTACAGAAGTTATAATTAATTCAGAGATGAACTCTCAAGTTTGATAGAGCCTGGCCTTCAAGGCACATAAAGAATTAACTTGCTTAAGACAACTGTTTAAAAATGGGCACATTTTATTTTGTTACAGAATGAAGTGTATGAAGTGGTGAAGCCACTGGTAACAGTTCCAGGCGCAAGCAGCTTGGTTTTCACGTAGTGAGTATTCATGGTAGTAACAAATCATTCCATACCATTAAAATGTAAATATTTGTCTGGAGTCCATCCAGCAGGTCTTGGCAGCCAGTGACCAATTTCATAAAACTAAGATTGCAGATCAGTCTCAAATCTCTAGCATCTGATTGGCTGAAATGGCACAGATGACAGCAGACTTCTTCTCATCAGCAAGTTTGCCTATCCTGTACAATAAAAACAAATTCTGTTGCATATGTTAATATATAAAATTGAGCTCATCAAATACATTGTTCACAAGGTTTCTGCAGCAACCCCCTGTCATTCCAGCAGTGCTGGTTTAAATCCTAAGGTCTTAGACTGTGTCATTTATAATTCACACTTTAATGATTGTCAAAAAAATTGCCAATTACAGTTTTGACAAAATATTTGCAGCCAAACCTGTTTTAAGCAGCCACCCAAGGTAGTGACAAAAAGTGGCTGCTTAACACTGGTAAATATTTTAACAAAATGTCAATTGAGGACATATTCAAACTGGCTGTTTAAAAAATGGTCACTTAACTCAGGTGGCTGCTAAGGCAGGTTCAACTGTATATGATATTATTTGAACAAACAATTAACCCTTTACTCCATATATATGTGTTTTTATGCATGTGTGAGCAGTGTAGATTCAGATCAGCTGGCAGATCTGTGCAGTCTGATATGGATCTTTACTATTCACATTTTGGTCAGAAATCACTTGGTAAAACAAAAAGCAAACAGTGAAGAACCTGATCAGGCAGCATAGATGTGCCGGCTGATTTGTATCTACAGTTTGGCTTTGCCATAACAACATTTATGGAGAAAAGGGTTAAGGATGTGGCGCAAGCACAATACTGTGGTATCATTTTATTTAGCTATTGCTTTATTTTCACGAATTTCGCGCTTGGGCCAGTGCGCGCAGTTAAAACCTAAGCTTAATTTTTACCATATAGTTCCACATATGTATCCGAAACCTGGTAATGTCGGTATTTACCTACACTTTGTATTTAATTGCCTGTAGCGCTATTTTATATAAATTTGAGATATGGAATAATTATATTCATAAAGGAAATAAAATCAGTTATTACTGTTGAATTTCGTTTAGAATATTTTTTAAATGTTACTTCAAAACTGTAACAACAATTAAGTCCATGCATTTAGGTCAGAATAAGTCACGTTTTACCAAACAGCATCTTTGTCATCTCATTCAGTTTATTTTGACACGTAAAATTTTTTAAATTAATAAACCCTTTTTAAGTTATTGTTTTACAATTTATTGACACTTTTGAACATAAAAGGGGTACCCATGATTAGCTTGCATGTTCCAATAAACAATAGGTAACAATAACGGATCGGTCAAATATAGATTATAATAATGATTTTGGTTAATTTTATATTTGAAAATCGGTTATGCGCGAATTTATGTCAGTGCGAAACAGTCTTTTACGGCACTTGTGCGAAATGTTGTGCCAGCGAAATTAAATGATAGCACAGTATTGGATTGTCCAATGAGGAACTCTTGCTATGGCAGTGTTGCTATGGCAATGTTGTTTTCATTTAATGTGGTTGTAAGTTCCATTGCAAATGCAGTGTTGGAGAAAATGGAACTTCTACAGTTGTTGTAATGATATTATAACAAAATATGTATTGCTTTCCTCTAATTATTTGTTCTCTACTTGTTATATTTCAGTGGCCAGTCTGGCAGTGGAAAGACATACACAATGATGAGTAAGTGAGTTATAAACATCATCTTTTGCTGACAATCACATTAAAAATCAAGTACAAATGAATAAGAAACAATGTTTTAATGGCACAATTATATATATGTAGTGCTATTAAAGTTGATTCTACACTGTTATATGAAGTTCATGACAATCATTTATTATTATATTTTAGTTAAATGTGAAAACAGCAGATTTTGTCAAGCAAATTTAATTTATTTTCCTGTTATATCCAAAAACCTATTTTAAGAAACGACCCATTTTTAAAGTTATCGAGCATATGACAGGAAATGGCTTCTCTGGTCATTTTTTTAACATTGTAGTTTTTCCAGATTTGAAAGATCTTACAATTATCTTTTATTTTCTCAAACTAAAAAGTGATTTTCTTACACATTTTCACAATATTATGTTATTTTAACTGTGAAACACACAATGAGCAATGTCATCTGCTTCACTTAATGACATCATTACATGGAATGGTATCAACTGTCTGAAGGCACCTTTCTTCATGTGACATCTCTTATACCAAATGTTTTGTTTTACAGGCCCAGACGGTATCGTTCATAGAATATTAGAGCAGATGCCAGGAGAGCCACAACAGGATCAGGAAACTGTAAGAATTTTTTGTTAAATTGAAAACTTGGTAATAGTCATCTGTGTTTAGAATTAGCAATTGCTGCTGCAGATGTTAGGCAATATATATCAAGATGATTAACCCTTTACTTAATATATAAGCATTAAATATGTGCTGTCTGATCTGGATCTACACTGGAAATATAAGCATTAAATCCGTGCTGTCTGATCTGGATCTACACTGGATATATAAGCATTATATCCGTGCTGTCTGATATATAAGCATTACATCCATGCTGTCTGATCTGGATCTACACTGGATATATAAGTATTAAATCCGTGCTGTCTGATCTGGATCTACACTGGATGTGTAAGCATTGCATCCGTGCTGTCTGATCTGGATCTACACTGGATATGTAAGCATTGCATCCGTGCTGTCTGATCTGGATCTACACTGGATATGTAAGCATTGCATCCGTGCTGTCTGATCTGGATCTACACTGGATATGTAAGCATTGCATCCGTGCTGTCTGATCTTGATCTACACTGGATATGTAAGCATTGCATCCGTGCTGTCTGATCTGGATCTACACTGGATATGTAAGCATTGCATCCGTGCTGTCTGATCTGGATCTACACTGGATATGTAAGCATTGCATCCGTGCTGTCTGATCTGGATCTACACTGGATATATAAGCATTGCATCCGTGCTGTCTGATGTGGATCTACACTGGATATATAAGCATTGCATCCGTGCTGTCTGATCTGGAATTACACTGGATATATAAAAGCATTATATCTGTGCTGTCTGATCTGTATCTACACTGGATATATAAGCATTGCATCCGTGCTGTCTGATCTGGATCTACACTGGTCACACCATTGCCAGAAAAAACCTATTGAACCTAAAGAAAATTGAACCTATTGAACCTTAATTGTGTGGGTGAACAGTGCAGATCCAGATCTGATGGCACAATGTGCTGGCTGATCTAGATCTACACTGTTCACCCACACAATAAAAGTGTATCTATGGAGTAACGGGTTAAATGAATGTAAAACATACAGTATAACAAAATTTACTAACAGTATTTCAGATGAGACTTTAAATGGAGGTCTAAAGTCTGTCCCACCTAACCGTGAAACACTTTTTCTGAATTTATAATGCATCGTTTTAAAAAAGGATACCACCAATCGACGCAGAAAAAAAATCCATGGGGGTGGTCTTTCCTTAGATTTTTGATATTTTGCTCAGTTGCGAAAATATTTGTGTTTGTTTCCACCCTATGCTGTCTGCTGTTTTCTGTGTTGCAGTGTAACAAGCTGGAAGAGATAGGAGAGGAATGTTTTGTTGTCACTGTCAATGTCCGCTGTTTTCTGTGTTGCAGTGTAACAACCGGAAGAGATAGGATAGGAATGTTTTGTTGTCACTGTCAATGTCCGCTGTTTTCTGTGTTGCAGTGTAACAAGCTGGAAGAGAAAGGAGAGGAATGTTTTGTTGTCACCGTCAATGTCCGCTGTTTTCTGTGTTGCAGTGTAACAAGCTGGAAGAGATAGGAGAGGAATGTTTTGTTGTCACTGTCAATGTCCGCTGTTTTCTGTGTTGCAGTGTATCAAGCTGGAAGAGATAGGAGAGGAATGTTTTGTTGTAACTGTCAATGTCCGCTGTGTTCTGTGTTGCAGTGTAACAAGCTGGAAGAGATAGGAGAGGAATGTTTTGTTGTCACTGTCAATGTCCGCTGTTTTCTGTGTTGCAGTGTAACAAGCTGGAAGAGATAGGAGAGGAATGTTTTGTTGTCACTGTCAATGTCCGCTGTGTTCTGTGTTACAGTGTAACAAGCTGGAAGAGATAGGAGAGGAATGTTTTGTTGTCACTGTCAATGCCCACAATGGATGGGTGGGACATATTGGTTCCATTAGAGGAGATGAATACATAGACATGAAATCTCACATCATGTATGACTTTCTCAACTGCTGTGATGGTAAATTATTTTATATCACTCATGTCTTCTACAAGCTTTATTAGAGGCTACTTTTCAATATCTTCTCTCTGACAACTGGCTCAGAGATTATAAAACTGAGATTGGAAACCAGTCTTAAATCTTAAGCGTCTGATTGGCTTAAATGGCCACTGGTCGCCATTTCAGCCAAGTATATGCTTGAGATTTGAGACTGGTTTCCATTCTCAGTTTTATAATCTTTGGACCTGGGTTGGGAGATCTTACAAACATCTTTTCAAGTTAGGTAATTCAGGTAACTTTAACGAGTTGGTACCTTATTATCTTACCCTATAGTTAGGTTTAGTAGGAATTTGATGAAGCGTGCTGTTTTACATAGGTTCAGTCTAAGGTTCAGGTGTTGAAGTTGCATAAAATGACTTGACAAGCACTCTATCTGCATGTAAGTGAATTGCATATTTTTTATAGTAATTAAAGGTTCTTATTTCTTCATAATCATTTATATTTATGGTCAAGGAATTTTCATGCTTTGTTTTTCAGGGGGTTCAGCCTAAATGACTCAAGCGTTAGCATAGCAGATCCGAATGGGACATGTCATTAAAGGAAATATTTGAATATAGTGTGCTCACCGTGTGAAAATATTCCAACAGGTATCAAACTCTCCCGATTTTTTCCGCCATATTGGAAATCAGTCATCAAATTCCTCTCTTAAAGTACGTCAGCCACCATTTAGGCTGAACCCCCTGTTTATATTGTTTCTTATGGTTCCATAAATCACATTTAAATACCAATCTATTTACCATATGATTTTCAAATTTGTGGCAAGGTCTACTAAAGTTAACACGTGTATATTAAAATTGAATTTTCAGTATTTAAACTGCCAAGAAAATTCTGATAATTTTATAAGATAGTAAATCACTTTAATTTTAAACTTGATGTTGCATATAAGTATTTGTCTTATTCACTTAATATGGAATGTATCATCTGCATGAATAAAGCCATTCTGTACAACAAGAATGATAACTCCTGTTTCACTATATTTTCCATATATTTTGATTTATGCCTCTATCAAATGCAACTTTAGACAACACATGTGTTCTGTAGAACACTAACCTCTAGTTTTAATCAAAATACCATAGTATTAACATTGTTAAACCCAGCCCTCTTTGATTAAATATATTCTTTGGTAGAAACCTTGCCTTTACTATAACCATATCAGAATAATTATGTATCATTTTGGTCTGAAAAAGTAACATGCGCGTAGGCAACGGGGCGGCAGGGGCGGCGGCCGCCGCCCCAATATTTTGACCAGCCGCCGTTATATTTCAGCTTCGCCGCCCCAATAGCTTTATGTCGCCTTTTTGCACTTGACAGGTATCGATACGCTCAATTATCAGCGCGCGGCAAGGGATTAACGACTGCAGATGACCGCAGGGTGTTAATTGCACTTTATGGTTATTGTGTTTTGATAGCACTTAAAGGCCATGGTATTATCAATACCTGGTAATGATTTTGTTTGTTGTGTTTGATGTCAATTAAACGGATAATCATTACATGTAACCTCAGTTTGTACAATCACTTTTAGGTTTATTGTGTTTTGATTGCACATAAATGGCCAGGGTATTATCAACACCGGTAATGATTTATGTTTGTTGTATTTGATGTTAATTAAAAGGGTAATTAGCACGTGTTACCTCAGTTTTGATGTCTAATCTTAACAAGTGCTTTCTATATCATATAAAGACAAAACTTTGTATTGAAAAATCATTTTTAATCCATAACTAGAAGTTATCACATATGGATGTTCCTAATCAACCTAAGAATTTTGCTTTTCCTAAGCGCTCTTTTGGAGTGTCAAAACCCGAGTTGCGATCATTTAAACCTAGTTGGTTTGATGACTTCCCATGGCTTCATTACGATGAGACACAGGATCTTGCTCTCTGTTTCCTGTGTAAGACGGCAATGCAGGAGGGTAAGATCGCGAATACCAAAGCTGAATCCAGTTTCATCAGCACAGGCTTCACCAATTGGAAAGATGCAACTACCAAATTTAAGAGGCACCAGCGTAGCGACTGCCACAAGGAGGCCTTAGAGAGGCACGTGACGCTTCCTGCAACCACCAAAGACATTGGAGAGACGTTGTCAAGCGCTAATGCCGAAGAGAAGCAAAACAACCGCAGGCAGCTTGTTCGGATTCTTAGCAGTGTCCGATTCCTTGCTCGGCAGGGTTTAGCACTACATGGTCACAATGAGGACGATAGTAACTTCATACAGCTACTCCAACACCATGGTGAAACAGACAGCTCCATCCTGACCTGGTTGCAGAAAAAGAACGACAAGTTCACCTCTCCTGAGATACAGAACGAGGTTTTACAGATTATGGCGCTCCGAATCCTCCGCTCCGTTGCCAGTGATATTAAACAAAATTCCTTCTACACGATAATGGCAGACGAGACAACCGACCAGTCCAACAGGGAACAGGTTGTTATCCTGTTCCGTCATGTTGATAAGGACTTTATTGTTCATGAGGACTTCGTCGGTTTCCATCAAGTGCCATCCATTGATGCACAAACCATAACGAACGTCATTGAAGACACGCTTCTACGCATGAACCTTGCTCTGTCTAACTGCAGTGGTCAGTGTTATGATGGAGCCAGCAACATGACCGGCGTCAAAAGAGGTGTAGCCACCAACATTGCAGCCAAAGAAGAACGTGCTGTGTTCACTCATTGTTATGGACATGCCCTTAACCTGGCTGTCGGTGATTGTGTGCGCAACTGCAAACTTCTGAGAAACACTTTGGATACTGTGCACGAGATTTCCAAACTCATCAAATACTCACCAAAGCGAGACAGTGCTTTCGAGATGTTAAAGTCCGAGATGAATCCAGACACACCAGGTTTCCGCGTCTTGTGCCCAACGAGATGGACTGTGAGGGCGGGTAGCTTAGGAAGTGTCTTGAACAATTACAGTGTGCTCCAGTCGCTCTGGGAGCTGTGTTATGAACAATCCAAAGATTCTGAAATCAGATCAAGAATCGTAGGTGTACAAACACAGATGGCCACTTTTGACTTTTTCTTTGGAGTAAGTCTTGGTCACCTCGTTCTGCGCCATACAGATAACCTCAGTAGAACGCTTCAGCATAAAGACATGTCTGCATCCGAGGGCCAGAGCAACGCATCACTTACTATAGAGACACTCACCAGTTTACGCAGTGACAACGAGTATGAAATGTTCTGGGAGAAAGTCAACGCCCAGTTGGACAGCGTGGATGTAAATGAGCCCGTTCTGCCAAGACGTCGCAAGGTTCCAAGGCGTTTTGAAGTCGGCAGCACATCTAGTCATGAGTATCCAGAAACTGCCAAGGACAGGTACCGCCACATATATTTTGAGGCTCTGGATCTTGTGATCACATTCATCAAAGACAGGTTCGACCAGCCGGGATATCGAATTTACAGGAACCTTCAAGATCTTCTGCTGGAATGCGCCGCCGGGAATGATTACAATGAACACTTCCAGAACGTCGTCAATTTTTATAAGGGAGATCTTAAGAGTGATTATCTGTCGTCCCAACTTGACACCTTCAAGACATTAGTTAAAGAGCAACCAGTACAGACATTCAATGATATAGTGCGCGTCTTCAAGGAAATGAAACCGGCGTCTATCATAATGTTCTCAGAAATTGTTAAGATTGTTAAATTGATTCTTGTTATGCCTGCAACCAATGCCACTAGCGAGAGGACGTTCTCTGCCCTGAGGCGCCTGAAGATGTATCTGCGCACGATGATGACACAGGAACGACTCGCTCATCCAATGACGCTTTATGTTCACCGGACTGCGGTAGATGCAATCAACCTTACTGACGTCGCCAACGAATTCGCGGCAGTGAACGAGTCGAGGAAAGCGATTTTTGGACATTTTTCAGACTGTTAGTGACATTTCTAAACATGATGTCGGCTACGATCTGTTATAACCAAAATATAGTAATAATGCATGATGTTATTTATTGAAATACGTTGAAAATTAGATATATTGGAATAAATATATTTATATAATATATAAATTTCCTTTGTATTTCATTGTTATAAGAATGTTGAGTCATAAACAAACATAATAACCACACACTCACTAGTTAAATTATGTTACAAAATTTCCGCCACCCCAATATCCAAAACTTGCCTACGCCCCTGAGTAATCATTTGTTTAGGGTAACATCTCCAAAATTACTAGGTATTGGTAATTTGTAATTAGTTTGAGATCAGGGCCCAGGGCTCTGACTACACTAACAAATCAGGGAGAAGTTTTGTCATAATTTTACTGAATTATGAAGAAGTTTGCAGTCAATAGCAGTCTTTCCCTATATAGTCTATACAAAATGACTTCTCCCTTACCTCAAAGAAGGGAGACCACTTCTCCCAAGTCTCCCTCTAGTGAGAGCCCTGGGGCCCAAGATCATAAAACTAAATCAGGAGACCAGCTTTTTTACCTTCTATAGCAGGGGCCATTTATGGGTGCCTTCCCCTCAGAAAATTTCTTTAAAATCATGCAGTTTTTCCCCAAAAAGTTGCTTTACATCAGGTTTTTTCATTCCCCTTAAAAGAAAAACGCTATTTTCCCCAAAATTACAGGACATGGGCCCCTTCCCCAGGCAATGAAAAAAAGCCTAGTGAAAATTAATTCTACCAGTTCATGTCCATAATGAGATGGAAATTTGATTTGAAATGCAGACAAAATAGTCAGCCTTTTGGCAGTTTACTCATTTGGGTGATTTTTTACCACATGAACAAACATGTTTTTGTCTGATGAGTTTAATTTAACCCTATTTTTCATTCTTACACATGTGCGACCTGTGTAGATCTAGATCAGCCAGCACAATCTTTTCCTTGATTCATCTCTAAAACCAATTGAGGGATTTCATTGAAATTTCACATCAATCCTAGTTTTTGCATATCTTTATGAGTTTCTGCCCAGATTATTTTTAGCAGAGTTATGAACCCTTTTGGGCAGTTTGGAATATACAAGGGGATAGCCAAAAGTTCGTGGACAAGTTAGATTTTTTTTTTCATTCTTTGAGATATTTATTTGAAATTTTAACACAATGTAGCTTGCCATAGATCGGTGACATGAGATGATAAATAAAAAAAAAAAGATTATATTGAAACAATCATAAACATGGTAATGTCATGTTCCTAATACATCCCCAGGTGAAATAAAACAATTTCAGTAAATGTTTAAAATAGTTCTAAAAAAATGAAATATGCATATCAGGAATGGCCACATCCAGCATACACAGCCTCCCCACACAGCCAAAAAGTAAAGAGGAAAAGAGAGCATGGTATTACAATAATCAGTTTTAAAATGGACGCCACAAACAAATAACGAAAGTGAGAACCAGAGGGGTTACCGCCTTGGAACGGTCAGTGGCAAAACAAATTGCCACTGGGGGTTAAAACCAGGTTCTAGGGTGCACCAACCTCTCACTTGCCCCAAAAGGTTCTCGTATCACAAAACAAGTACAAATTGTCTTGGTGAAATAACTCCAACCCACCCATCAGCTCAACAATGTTGCATGCAAAAGCATACAAACATAAAACCATCAATTACATTTGAAAATAGACATTATGCCAAAAATCAATCTTTTATTGTTAACAGACCGAGGGACACTGTCATAAACATAACAAAACTAACAACGCAACTTGACAAAAATGAAGGCAAAAGTCAAAATGCATGCCGTCATAAAGTTTTGTTGACAAATGGTGAAACTACAATACTAAAAAACAAAATATTGATAAAGACTGTAGGAAAATGTAGCAGAGAGATTGTGTTCAACCCATTCCTGTACAGATACGCATTTTTACGCATGTGCGACCAGTGTAGATCCAGATCAGCCGGCACATCCGTGCCATCTAATCAGGATCTGCACTGGTCGCATTTTGGTCAGAAATAACCTAATGAATCAAAAAGCGAACAGTTTAGATCCTGATCAGACGGCACGGATGTGCTGGCTGATCTTGATCTAAACTGTTCACCCTAGCAATAAAGGTGTATCTGTACGGGAAAGGGTTAAGCGGCATCACCGTTTGGAGCAGGAATTATAACCAATTGAGGATGATGAGCATAGTGGCCATCAGGTGAGCATGAAAGTGCAGCAGCAGTTTCAATGCTTTCAAAATATCCAGGAACTTACATCTGCTACTCTAATAATTGTAGGTCTTTTTGATAAAAGCTTAATGAGAGACACTTTACAGTATAAGGGTTTCTCCATCAGTCCAAATATTTTATGAAAGCGCCATTTTCGAACGGAATTGATTGTTTTAGGACTATTTTAAACATGTACTGAAATTGTTTTTTTTTCATTTGGAGAGGTATCAGGGACATGACGTTACCATAACTACGTTGTTTAGATACTTTATTATTGTATGTCAAAGATGCCATGCTACTCTGTGTTAAAATTTCAATAAAATACATCAAAAAATGAAAAAAATATTTAACTTGTCCACAAACTTTAGGCTATCCACTTGTATGTCAATTTTAATTTTCAACAGTTCTTCTTTTTCGCATGTTATGCTGTATTAAAGGTACTTTGCATGTTTTTCGCTTGTTATGCTGTATTAAAAAAATAAAAATATCCTATATCTGATCCCACAAATCAGGATTTACTCTGGTTGTTAAGAATATAAGCAGTTTCCAAAAAGTAAACAGTTAATATTCAGTATCTCTTATTTTATATTGCACTCAGTTTTGCTTGCCTTGGACACACATAGTATTTTATCACCGATTGTAAATGCAGTAGTGCAGACTCGGCCCTTTTACTGCTCCCAATCTTTATAATGACTCTTGTTTATAGGACCATAAATTGTGTGTGTAAGTAGAGTTTTTTCTTTATTTAGTGATAATACAATAAAACTAATTGAACAATTATTATCTGTTTGAAATAAAGAAATATCCATGCTAAAGATTAAGGTAGTATTTATATACATAGCAAAGTCAATGTTGTTTTTTTTAAACATTTTGTAAATAAACCATTTTTGTGTTTGCATTGTTTACTCACAAGGTTGAGTTTATTGAAGTTAAAGTTTGTTTATGCTGTAAACTGAATCAGGTGTGATTTTACTTTAAAAAAGTGACCAGCTTTAAAACTAAACTTCATAAAACTAAATCACTGACTAAATCTCTTATCTCAAGCATCTAATTGGCTAAAATGATGACCAGACATCATTTAAGCCAATCAGATGCTTGAGATTTAAGACTTGTCTACTGATTTAGTTTATGATCTTGGGTCCACTAATGCTTTACTAAAATAATCATATTGAAGTTGTTTATAACTAGCTGTTGAAGTGGATTTAACCCTTTCCTCCATAGGCAAGCCTTTATTGTGTCGGCGAACAGTGTAGATCCAGATCAGCTGACACATCAGTTCTGTGCAATCTGATCAGGATCTGCACTGTTTGCTGTTTGATTTGTTAGGTTTTTTCTGACCAAAATGTGACTAGTGCATGTGCCAGCTGATCTGGATTTATACTGGTCAAACATGCGTAAAAATGCATATACATAGAGGAAAGGGTTAAAACAGTTTTATTATCAACCCTCGGAACCCAAGATCATAAAACTGAGTTTGGAGACCAGACTCAAATATTAAGCATCGGATTAGTTGAAATGGCGACTGCTTGAGATTTAAGACTGGTCTCCAGTTTTAGTTTATGATCTTGGACCCTGATATACATATAAGTCTTGACACATGTATTGTTGAAAACTGAAAACATACTTGTAACATATGGAGTTAAAGCGAAAAGGTTTAAAGTTTACTTTTTACTCTATATAATACACATTTTAACCCATTTGCAACCATTGGAGGTCCTGATCAGTTGGCAGTTTCATTCTGTCTTATCTGGATCTACACTGATTGTTTCTTGGTTAGAAATAATCTAATTGATCTAAAGGAAACAGTGCAGAAACACAGATATGCCAGCTGATCTGGATCCACACTGTTGGTCTATGCAATACAGGTGTATCTATGGTGTGTAAACAATTTAAGGAGGAAGAAAATGCCTAATTTATTTCACCCCCAGTACAAGTATAACATGTGCTGGTATAACTGTTCAACCATATAATTATAGACCTTTATGGCGAGGGCAAATAGTGTAGATCCAGATCAGCTTGCACCTCTGTGCCATCTGAACTAAATCTACACTGCTTGCTGTTATATTTATTAGGTTATTTCTGACCAGAAAGTGAACAGTGCAGATCTAGAACAGACTGCACGAATATGCCGACAGATTGGAATCTTCACTCTCTGGCACATGTCATAAAATGCATATATATGGAGTAAAGGGATAATAGAGTGGTGTAGATTCGTTAGACAAAGAGGAGGAGGGGGAATTGGCAGAAGACAAGGACAGTGATACTGATGCTCCACTGTTTCCAACTGTTGATGACAAATCTGAGGAGCTGGGCGATAAGCCAATCTCTTTGTCTCTGCGACAGAGAAATCTTGATAAGAGCATTGGAGATAACAGCCCTGATGATGATGAGAGAGTAACTGTCGAGATACAAGAGTACTACAAGAACATAAAGTTCCTAGACTCTCCTCTGCCCCCAGCACAAGATATATCCACTGAGAAATACATTCTGCTTCCTGTGGGTACCAGTATCTCACAGCAACTTCCTATAATGTTACAGCAGCATGCAAGAAAGCAGTCTAAAGACAATCTTGCAACTGACTGCAGAGAATGTTACACCAGGTACGTGTCTTCTCATATGTTAACCTATAAGGTTTTAACACTTTTCTTCATAGATATACAATTATTGCATTGGTGAGGTATAGATCCTTATCAGCAAGCACATTCTTGCCATCTGATCATGATCTACATTGTCTCTTTAAGTTAAATTCATTAGTTTTTAGCTCGACTATTCGAAGAATAGGGGAGCTATCCTACTCGCCCCGGTGTCGGCGTCGGCGTTTCCATCGGCATCCGTTAAACAAATGCGTTAAACAAAAAATGCACTTTGGTCTATAACTTGAAAACTACTTATGATATCAACTTGAAACTTGGAATATATATATTCACCATCAAATTCTACATCATTACCAACAACACCCATAACTCTACTACAAATATTTTTTAAGTTATGCCCCTTTTTTACTTAAATTTTGCGTTAAGCAAAATATGCATTTCGGTCCATAACTTATAAACTACTTGAGATATCAACTTGAAACTTGAAATATGTATTCACCATCAAATTCTACATCATTACCAAAAAGACCCATAACTCTGCTGTCAATATATTTCAAGTTATGCCCCTTTTTCTTATATTTTGTGTTAAGCAAAATATGCATTTTGCCCATAACTTTAATACTACTTGAGATATTGCCTTGAAACTTGAAATATATTTTCACCATCAAAATCTACATCATAACCAACAAGACCCATAACCCTGCTTCCAATATTTTTCAAATTATGCCCCTTTTTCACTTACATTTTGTGTTAAGCAAAATATACACTTGGGCCTTAACTGCGTTATGAATGAAGGGATTTCAAAATAACTTGGCACAAATGTTCACCATGACAAGGCGGTGTCGCGTACAATACCCATGCCTGTAGGTCCAAGGTCAAGGTCACTGTTACTAAAAATAGAATTTTGTTGCAAAATCGTGTCCGCTCTGTAACTTTGCTGTTTCCTATTGGATTTTTAAATAACTTTGTATAATTGTTCACCATATCAAGACGGTGTGTAACGTACATGCCCAAGCCTGTAGGTCCAAGGTCAAGGTCACTGTTACTAAAAATAGAATTTTCTTGTCCGAGCTGTTACTTTGTTATGAATGGAGGGATTTCAAAATAACTTGGCACAAATGTTCACTATGACAGGGCGGATTATCACATACCATGCCCATGCCTGTAGGTCAAAGGTCAAGGTCACTGTTACTAAAAATAGAATTCTCTTGTCCGGGCTGTTACTTTGTTATGAATGGAGGGATTTCAAAATAGCTTTACACAAATGTTCACCATGACAGGGTGGTGTATTGCGTACCATGCCCATGCCTGAAGGTCAATGTCACTGTTACTAAAAATAGAATTCTCTTGTCAGGGCTGTAACTTCATTAGGAATAGAGTGATTTCAAAATAACTTGACAGAAATGTTCATCATGACAAGGTTGTGTGTCCCTTACCATGCCCATGCCTGTAGGTCCAATGTCAAGGTCACTGTTACTAAAATAGAATTTTCTTGTCATGGTTGTAATTACATTAGGAATAGAATAATTTCAAAATAACTTGGCAGAAATGTTCACCATGACAAGGTGGTGAGTCATGTACCATGTCCATGCCTGTAGGTCCAAGGTCAAGGTCACTGTTACTAAAAATAGAATTTTCTTGTCTGGGCTATAACTTTGTTTTAAATGGAGGGTTTTCAAAATAACTTGGCACAAATGTTCACCATGACAAGGGGGTGCGTTGGGTATATTTCCCATGCCTGTGTAAGTCCAAGGTCAAGGTCACAGTTACTTAAACTTGAATTGACTTGTTCGAGCTATAACTTCTTTATGAATGAAGGGATTTCAAAACAAGTTTTCTAACAAATTCAGAAATATTTCATAGTTATTCCCCTATTCAGTTTTATAGTTATGGTACATTAAGGAATTATTTTGTTATTTGAAATGAATTTCTCCCTTACCATTCACTTGTTAATATTTTTCCTGATTGAACATGAATGTATGGCCATAGTTGTTATTGTTTTAATCTTTAAATTGCATTTGTTTCAAATGATTCGAATAGTCGAGCATGTTGTCTCCTCTGACAGCTCTTGTTTTTCTGACTGAGATGCAGCCAATACAGATCGTTATATAATGTGGACACCTACCATGAGCAGCGGGGCCCAAGATCATAAAACTAAATCAGAAGACCAGTCTCAAATCTCGAGTATCTGGCCCCATGATTATAAAACTTTTTTCATGCTCAACTGAATTCCTTGCTCAAACTTAAAATGTTTAGAACATTGACAGTCTTCATAAATAAGGAATACTGATAACTATCTGTTTAACAGTTGTTGTTGAGAGCAATTGTGTCATATATTCAGTTTAAAATGTTTATTTTATATGAACAGAAATGCAGCCATCAAATTTTCATGCTCAAATTGAGTCATGCATGAAAACAGTTTTATAATCTCAGAGCCAGTCTTCATGAAACATGGTCCAAATGTTAATGGCCATATTACCTCGGCCAGATTAAATAGTCAAGTCAAATATTTATTGGCATTAAATATCATAAATGTTCATAGCCACACAAGTGGGCAGTATGCAATGGAATGCAAATAATTGAAATACCACACAGTGCAACAAGAAGCACACAGTGCAACAAGAAAAAAAAAATCTCTGAAAAATAAAATATTTTGTATGTTATATTGTGATAATAATAATAAAATCTAATCAAAACTGATTAACATTATGGAAAGATAATAGGCATTCCTTTCTTCCGTATCAAAATATTAATATTTCACTAATTTCTTTAAATTAATGTTGACTTATATTTCTAGCCATATTGCTGTAGGAACTTTTGTCCAATTGCCACCAGACTTGGTCACCATGTTTTTGGTCACAGTCTCTGCGGAGTTAAGGCCTTATAATTACTGAATTTAAACCAAATTATGACTTGGAAAGCAATCAAAGCTTAACCAAACTTGGAAAGAATGTTCAGGGCAATTATTGCCATGGACAAGTTTGAAAACTTGCATGCCCATTTACCCAGAAATTAAAGCCTTTAACACTTGAGTGCCTGCTTTCTGACTGGCATCTTTTGTACAGTTTGGTACTCCTGTTTCGAAATGATATGGAAATCTGTTTGTTCGTGTTCAAAATATTTGACTTTGAAATCAAAGGGATGGGGCAGATAAAGCAAATCTGTGAGTGATAGATTAACACATATACAACATGAGAGAATCCTGTTGCTGAAACAAATAATTTGTATGTGGCTGTTTTAACGCTCCATATAAGGGCCTTTCTATTATTGCATGAGCAAACGTTGTAGATCCAGATAATTTTTTGGTCAGAAATAACATAATAATTCAAAAAGAGCTGTTTGCTCATGTCAAATTGGCATAAATATGTATTTTTCTTACAGTATAACTATAGTACTAAATTCTCTTGAGAAACTGCACTCAGTAAACAAAGAGCTGGAAAAAAATGAATAGGTACTGATCATTCATTTTCATTGTCCATTTAAATCTGGGTCACTTGTTACGGAGGATAAGTTAAAACAAACAAAATTATTTTTACATAATTGAATTGTCATTAATAAAATTATGTCACTTTTAGCCAATACTATCCAATGGAAACAATGCTTGGTTATTTTACAAGTAACTGTGATAGCTGTATTACATAGATGTGAAAAATATTTTGCAGGATTTAAAAAAAAAAGTATATAAAGATAAATATAACTTTGCTAAATAGTTTTGTTACTTTTATTTTTAGAAATAAGCTATGTATTAAATCAGTTATATGTTCCAGCAACCATGATACCCTCATGTTGTATATGTCTTTAACTCTCACTAACTCATTTGTTGCAAATGCCCACTTACCTACCATGCCCAGGATGAATCTGGTCTGCCAAAATCAACAGGATGTATAAATCACTATATGGAATTACTTGCCGTTGGCTCAACATTTAAACCCAGACCGAAGAATGGCATTCTCATAACTGAGATAATAAATGAGTTTGAAGACCAGTCTCAAATCTCAAGCATTTGATTGGCTAAAATGAAGATGTGTCTCAATTTCTGCCAATCAGATGCTTGAGATTTGAGACTGGTCTTCAAACTCAAATTTATGATTTTGGGCTCTGATGATACATGTTGGAGAAACATGGCTGAATGTAGGTTCATGTATTCTCATTGGATGCTTAAACTCTTCGCCCTTGCAATAAAGGTGTACCTATGGAGGAAAGAGTTAAGGTTCATGTATTCTCATTGGATGCTTAAACTCTTTGCCCTTGCAATAAAGGTGTACCTATGGAGGAAAGGGTTAAGATTAATGTATTCTCATTGGATGCTTAAACTCTTCGCCCTTGCAATAAAGGTGTACCTATGGAGGAAAGGGTTAAGGTTCATGTATTCTCATTGGATGCTTAAACTCTTTGCCCTTGCAATAAAGGTGTACCTATGGAGGAAAGGGTTAAGGTTAATGTATACTCATTGGATGCTTAAACCCTTCGCCCTTGCAATAAAGGTGTATCTATGGAGGAAAGGGTTAAGATTAATGTATTCTCATTGGATGCTTAAACTCTTCGCCCTTGCAATGAAGGTGTACCTATGGAGTAAAGGGTTAAGGTTAATGTATTCTCATTGGATGCTTTAACTCATCGCCCTTGCAATAAAGGTGTATCTATGGAGGAAAGGGTTAAGGTTAATGTATTCTCATTGGATGCTTAAACTCTTCGCCCTTGCAATAAAGGTGTATCTATGGAGGAAAGGGTTAAGGTTAATGTATTCTCATTGGATGCTTACTCTTCGCCTTTGCAATAAAGGTGTATCTATGGAGGAAAGGGTTAAGGTTCATGTATTCTCATTGGATGCTTTAACGCAGGGTCAGCAGCAACTTCATTTTAAATTGGTTTTCAATTATTCTTCCTTATTAGGCTTCAGAGTCATTAGAAAATGGAGTGAAGAGAAAAAGAAAGCAGACACTGAAGAAGAAAACTGATGATGACAATGATAAGGATAAGAATTACCGAGGACATGAGAGATCTCGTACACCTAGCAGTTCATCTTGCACGAGCACACGGCTGCTTAGGAGCTCCAGCACGAGCAAAAAGGAAGGTCACACGACCAAGCTTAATAACCCGGACAATGGAGACACTGATGATTCAAGTTTCAAAGGTGAATCTAGTAATGTAGAGAGTGAAACCGAGACTGATGAAAACTACGATGTTGATGATTCTGAGGATGAGGACTGGGTGGAAACTCGGAAACATAGAAGGTATTCATCTCCAAGGGACAGGGCTAATAAATCAGGTATAAGTGAGCAATCAGCTTCAACACGTTATAGAACAAGAAATGCTTACAAACATCACAATGCAGATCCTGCCCTGCTGGACAGTGAATCTGTGGACAGGACACAGCAGTTGTTACTTGATGTACCATTGTTGAATCCCAGTAAACAAGAAGTGCTAATAAATGTCACAATGTTAGTGATCTGGTCACTAGTGAGTGTGGTGATAAAAAAGGGCTGGAATTCCATATTGAACCTCTTACGGAAATGAAATTCGTAAGAAGCAAAGGTATGTTAGAAGGAAAGAGTTATTTATGTGTTAAGATTGGAACTTGCTTATTTCTCTGTAAGATAAAGAGAATCTATCATTGGTATTCGGCGAAGATCAAGGTATCTCAACCCGAGGGTAATGCTTTCCAGACGGAAACGAGGCTGTGCCGAGTTTCCGTCTGGAAAGCATTGCCTGAGGGTTGGGATACCGCGATCTTCCTGAATACCAATGATTGATTATTTTACTCACTTACTTCTTGAAGATTCAAACAAAATTCTTTAAAAATAAAAAAAAACGCAAGAATTTTAGAGAACTATTTCTTTCGCATAACTACCAGTTGGAACGGTAAATCAGCCACGAATACACAGTCCTGTCACCTAAAACGTAGGCCTTCAACAATATCGTTACAAATAAAAGAAAGGAAAAAAAATTGTTTATTTCATTGCATGAAAACAGCTGATTCATCTGTTGAAAACGGATAACGGATCTGCGATTTTTAAGGTTATCCGTGATTTCGTCACAATTCAAAATTAAAAAAAATGAATTGTACATACCAGTTGAAATATCCCGATTAAACAGCAGCCTATATTTCCTATTTCAGTTTCCATTCACTTTCTTCAGAGATCCTGATGTTTAACGAAGCTAGCAACAGCAGTATAAGAATGAAACACTCTAAAAAAATTAGCATTTTCAGACTCATACCACGATAAACACTTCCAAGTTCCAGCGTTGAGAATTAAACAACCTCTGAGTGTATCCTTTCCAAATGTTTTTTTCAATAAATCCTGATATTAAAAACAAAATCAACAGCTTGCTCTGTTTGAAAAAGTAAACATTTGTTTAATTACGTCACATTATAAACTTAAATGACGTAGTAATAAGCATCATGACGTAGCTAAATCAATAATGAAAGTGCTCAATTAATACCGTGCGCAATAATACGAAAGTACGCGAGCACTCGGAGTGTTAGATAAGGCCATGCGAGATAAGGAAATCTCACACGGCTAAAAATAGAGATTTTCCTGTCTAGTAAGTGAGAAAAACATATTTAATATTAAAACATGTATTATTTAAATAAACAAGTGTTTGATGAACGTCCAAATTCAGTTGCACTGATTTTTGACATAAAATCAGCCGAAAATATTTTGTTTTAAATGTTTTAGAAATGTTCATAAAATAAAAATATGATGTCTGGATAACCCAAAAATAGCACATTTACATATCAAATGATGTTTTCAGCTGCTTAATATTTGAATAAAAGCTTGTATTGAATTCTATATGTAAATTACGTTACATCTTTACCAATTCTGAGAACATTTTGTGTGTTTCAATATAAATTAAAGTTTCCGTCCAGTTTGTTATTATATTTCTAATATGGGTTGAGTGTTCAGGCATACAACTTTGATATTATTTCATATGAATCTGCTGGAAAATTTCCATAATTAATCCGAAATTAGGTGTTTTCAAAAGAAAATTTCAAACGCCTTTTGAATATTTTGTTTAAACCATACTGCTCTTTTTACTTAGACAAAAAGTATATATTTGGCGTGCTGCGTTTGCCATTCCAATCATTGTCTTCAAGAAAATTAGATAAAAGGTTGATAGTGAATTATGTTACAACACATGTGAATTACGTTACACAGATATTCAAGAGCTAAATTTCCTAAAATATGGAAATAACTCATTAAAATTTGCAAACAAATAATGAGTCAAGCATGTGCAATTACAAAAAAATATCATAATATTCGAACTTCACCTTAACACATGTTAAGAACTAGAAATACAAAATATTATGAAATTGTCCACGGTAAGCAGCCATACATATCTTCAAAAAATTGCACTGTTAGCACTTATAACTTCGTTTCCGCTCAATAACTCGAGTACCCTTTGACCCAGAGACTTCAAACTTCATAGGGTGATAGCCCTTATTCAGTAGAAGAACCCTATTGATTTTGGGGTCAGTAGGTCAAAGGTCAAGGTCACAGTGACCCAAAGAGTGAAAACCGTTTCCGCTCAATAACTCGAGTACCCTTTGACCCAGAGCCTCCAAACTTCATTGGGTGATAGCCCTTATTGAGTAGAGGAACCCTATTGATTTTGGGGTCAGTAGGTCAAAGGTCAAGGTCACAGGGGCCCGAAGAGTGAAAACCGTTTCCGTTCAATAATTCGAGTACCCTTTGACCCAGAGCCTTCAAACTTCATAGGATGACAGCCCTTATTGAGTAGAAGAACCCTATTGATTTTGATGTCAGTAGGTCAAAGGTCAAGGTCACAGGGGCCCAAAGAGTGAAAACCGTTTCTGCTCCATAACTTGAGTATCCTTTGACCCAGGGACTTCAAACTTCATAGGTTGATAGCCATTATAGAGTAGAAGAACCCTATTGATTTTGGGGTCAGTAGGTCAAAGGTCAAGGTCACAGGGGCCTGAATAGTGAAAACCGTTTGCGCTCAATAACTGGAGTACCGTTTGACCCACAGCCTTCAAAATTCATAGGGTGATAGCCCTTTTTGATTAGAAGAACCCTATTGATTTTGGGGTCAGTAGGTCAAAGGTCAAGGTCACACGGGCCTGAAGAGTGAAAACCGTTTCCACTCAATAATAAGAGTTCTATTTTACCCAGACCATTCAAACTTCATAGGGTGATAGCCCTTATTGAGTAGAAGAACCCTATTGATTTTGGGGTCAGTAGGTCAAAGGTCAAGGTCACAGTGACCCAAAGAGTGAAAACTGTTTCCATTCAATAACTCGAGTACCCTTTTGACCCAGAGCCTCCAAACTTCATAGGATGATAGCCCTTATTGAGTAGAAGAACCCTATTGATTTTGGGGTCAGTAGGTCAAAGGTCAAGGTCACAGTGACCCGAAGAGTGAAAACCGTTTCGCTCAATAACTCAAGTACCTTCTGACCCAGAGCCTTCAAACTTCATAGGATGACAGCCCTTATTGAGTAGAAGAACCCTATTGATTTTGGGGTCAGTAGGTCAAAGGTCAAGGTCACAGTGACCCGAAGAGTGAAAACTGTTTCCGCTCATTAATTTGAGCACCCTTTGACCCAGAGCCTTCAAATGGATGTCCTTATTGAGTAGAGGATTCCTATTGATTTTGGGGTCAGTAGGTCAAAGGTCAAGGTCACAGGGGCCCCGAAGAGTAAAAACCGTATCCGGTCAATTACTGGAGTACCGCTTGACCCAGAGCATTCAAACTAAATAGGGTAATAGCCCTTATTGAGTAGAAGAACCCTATTGATTATGGGATCAGTAGGTCAAAGGTCAAGGTCACAGGGTCTGGGCGCAGGGGGGGCGCAGGGGGGAGACATGTGTTTTTCACAAAAAACATCTAGTTGATAGTGGAATGAGTGTACTTCTTAAATATACAGAGCAAACTATAAGATGTTTTGATTCGTAAACATGACACACTGAATGTAATTCATATCTATTTAGCCAATACATGCACCTTTTATTTTTTTATTCATTAAAAGATCTCAAGAATGACTATAATTCTGAACTATTTGAACAATTTAACATTCTTCTTCCTTATACAGGATAGGAATCCTAAGCTGGATTGTAATTTGTCCACGGAACATGGTTGGGGATAGACATTCACGTTTCCAGGTAGCTGTACAATTAAAAGTTTGGCTATGTACAATTAAAACTATAGTACACACGTGAGATGTCTACGCTGAGGACAGGGGCGTGGCTGCTACTGAGGCGTGAAGAGCAGCCTTGAAGGCCTCAATGTCCAAGATGTCAAATTACAGAGTCAAAAATATATAAATAATGTTAAGTTGAGTTTTCAAAGACTTAGACATGTCATTATGATATGCACAATACAAAACAATGAAGATGTTATATTAAATCACCTCACAGTGTTTGTTTGTTAACCACACTCATGTTTGTGACATACATTTTTTGGCATCATTTAGATGAGTAAACGTGTATTTTATATGTTCACCCACATTAAACTACATGATGATTGTGAAGACACTGCAGTAGGGTTACTAATAATAAATTACACAAGTTTTGTTTAGAATATCTTATAAGATTTGTTTTACATGCGTTGTGACATACAAATATAGCAATTGGTGCACTTTAACTGAATTCGGACATGAAGGTTGGGATAATGGGGACAGCACCCAGCAATTGCAAGAGTGCTGTAAGGGTTTTTTGTCAGAGGCTGGCTTATATTTCACACCACACAAGCAAATCTTGAAATTATGCAAGTTGATATTGCACAAAACTGTTTGACACTCCATGTTACTTAATTCTTTTAATAAAATCTTGTTATTGTACAACCATGTATTTTTGTATTAATAAAATTGGTTAAGTAGTTTGTAAAATAGCTATTCCACATCTTTAAAACAGCTTCATCACTGTCTGATTTGAATCTTTACTGGTCGCATTTTGGTAAGAAATAATCTAATAAATCAAAAAGCAAACAGTGTAGATCATGATCCGAAAGCATATATGTGCAGGCTGATCTGGATCTACACTGTTTGCCCATCCAATAAAGGTGTATCTATGAAGTAAACAGTTAAGATATATAAGTTCTTGTTACGAAATATGTCATGTTTGTGACCAGTGTGTACCCAGACCACACTGTCCAGTCAACACAGTCAGATCAGGGTACACACTGCAATTCAAGCTGTACATTTTTGAACTGCACCCCTACCAACATTGACTTAACTTTGCAGTGGGAAACTAGCTTTTGACTTTACCAAAACCAATTTGTATGAAAAAATTACATGTAGTGTTTAATGTAAAAATGTTAGGTCTGATTGCAGCCCATCCAAAAGGCGACTTTTAAACAACAATTCAAAAGTTTGTTAAAACAATGGCACTTTAAAAAAAGATATCAACCTTTGGGCAACTTTTATTTTGCTGTTGTCATGGTTGTTGTTTACTTCAAAATTAGGCCAGAGAAAAAAATATTGTAGATTCTCATCCCCGCCCGCCCCTGTCCAAAACCACCCGCCCCAAAAAAATTTATTGGTAAAAATATCGAAACATATTCTGTTCCGTACATAACGGGTTTAGACCATCCCGAAATACCTTCTTAAGGTATTTCGTTAATAAAAAATAAAAATTAAAAAGTGCCCTTCCGCCCCTTTTTTCCCCAAAATCCGGATGAGAATCTAATAATTTATTTTCTCTGGCCTTATATAAGTTTTCTTCCTTATTTAGTTTAATGTTTATTTTCATCACCAATCACTAAAGTTTGTAACTGTAAGAAGTACAGTAGCTCAGGCCTCTCTATTTGCCTATCTCTGATAGTATCTCAATATACAGGAATTTACTAATATCAGCTGCCTCAAATAATAAAATTTTGAACAACTTTAAACACAATGACTAAATTTGGTTTAAAATTGTCCAAATGTATGTGTCTTTCATGAACTCTGTAAAGCAGCTTTGAATGTACCTGATCAGAGCTCCAGATCATTTTTAAGGGTAATGGGTAATTAGGCCTTTTTTTTTCCAAAGAGTATTTTACTACCTGACATTTTTCCATAGAGGATATTCAAGATTTTTAGAATCTCCTCGTTTTGAATTTAAAAGTAGGGGTGTCATGATACACCGGAAGCGTTCCACAATATACTGCAATAAGCAAGCACAGTGTTGCTGTACATATGATGATATATTGCTGTATAAACAAAAAGTATGACTGCATATTCTTTTTAACTTAAAACCTTTTATTCAACTTCTAACTTCCATTAAACACAATGAAAAGACTAAATATTAAGAAATATAGTTTAAAATCAACTGTTTTTTTTACTAGAAATATAAGTTTAATATAATGTGTAATTTATATTAGAAACGCCCTCCAGCGGTCTGTCCGTGCGTCCGTCCAAAACAATTTTGTCCGGAGCATAACTCCATAACTACTTAAGGGATTTTATTTTGGTAGGTAGTGCATTGTGCAAGTCCAATAACTCTACCTTGCCTATTTTTTAGAGTTATTCCCCTTTATCAGATTACTTGATAAATTTTGTTCGTAGCATAACTCCAAAACTACTAGAGGGATTTTCTTCAAACTTCATACACTGACAGAGCACATTGGTAGGTAATGCAGTGTGTAAGAACAATAACTCTACCTTGCCTATTTTTTAAGGGTTTTCTTCGTAAATTATACGAAAGTACAACCTTCAGGTATCTTATTTCCGGCGAGGGGATTAACCGTGTGTAACATGGCTCTTGCTATAAGATTGGCAATACCTGAATATCATGACAAGAATGTTTTAAACCTGTTTGAATTACGTCTACTGTTGTTTATTTCTTAAATATTCTTCAACTCATAATATTCTTATTGGAACAGATTTGAATGAAGATGTGAATAAAGACAACTCTGACAGAAGAGCAACATATATCGGGCATTTTATCTCAGACTTTAACATTCAATTAAGTTGTGTGTCTTCAACTTTTTTTCAATCAAATGGTTGTGTTCAATCTGACATTGACTTCTTCTTCAAGTGTGGGGAAACCCATTTTGCAGATCGCCATGAGGAAGTTATTGAACTTGTATCGAATGTTTCAGATCATGACCCAATAGTTACAAATATTCCAGTGTGTTTGAAAGGCATAGGAAAATTTAAGAACTAAGAAGAAGAACAATTTGTACGCATAAACTGGGATGAGATTGACAAAGAACTGTACCTCACCTCAAAGTAAAACTCTAGATTAGATAAGACCCCTCGGCAATATTGTTGTGTCGCCTGCGATAGCAGGTAGACACATAGGGATCCTATTGTCCGGCGGTGGCGGCGTCTTCGTCGTCGGTGCCGTCGTCCGGTAGTCCCCCAACTTTAACTTGAAACTTAATGTTGTTTATAACTTTGAAAGTACTTGTCCTATTCACTTAATACTTGGAATATATCATCAGCACGAACAATGCCATCTGTGACAACAAGAATGATAACTCCAGTTTCAATATTTTTTGAGTTATGCCCCTTTCAAATGTAACTTTAACCTGAAACTTAATGTTGCCTATAACTTTGAAAGTACTTGACCTTTTCCCTTCATACGTGGAATATATCATCAGCACGAACAATGCCATCTGTGATGAAAAGAATGATAACTCCAGTTTCAATATTTTTTGAGTTATGCCCCTTTCAAACGCAACTTTAACCTTAAACTTAATGTTGCTTATAACTTTGAAAGTACTTCACCTATTCACTTCATACTTGGAATTTATCATCAGCACGAACCATGAAATCTGTGATGCCACGAATGATAACTCCAGTTTCAATATTTTTTGAGTTATGCCCCTTTCAAATGCAACTTTAACATGAAACTTAATGTTTCCTATAACTTTGAAAGTAATTGTCCTATTCACTTCATACTTGGAATATATCATCAGCATGAAGGCAACTTTAACCTGAAACTTAATGTTGCCAGTAAAATGGAAAGTACTTGTCCTATTCACTTCATACTTGGAATATATTATCAGCATGAACAATGCCATCTGTGACGACAAGAATGATAACTCCAGTTTCAATATTTTATGAGTTATGTCCCTTTCAAATGCAACTTTAACATAAGACTTAGTGTTGCCTGTAAAATGGAAAGTACTTGTACAGTTAATTCACTTAATACTTTGAATAACTCATCTGCATTTACAAACCAATTTTTGAAGATGATAACTCAGGTTTCACCATTATTTTAGTTATTCCCCTTTTAAATGCAATTTAGATGACGCATGTGTTCTGTGGTGTAGTATTGAAATCAACTTAAATAAAATATTTTTATTATATATGATTTAACATAGGCCCACATTTGAACTATTTCCATGCAGGCGACACATGTGTTCCGCAGAACACAACATTCTAGTTTAGATATCCCACTAGATAACATCCCCTGTACAAAATTGTTAAGATACACCCTAGAGAAGACCCCCTTGACAAAATTGCAAAAATACATCCCCCTGGACATGAAAATCACCTTCCATATTCCATAGGGTTGTGCATGCTAGTTTCACATGCTCCCCCCCCCCTCCCACCCCCACCCCTGCTGGACAATACCCACCTTCCCAGTAATCGCTCGACGTCCCAACGACGTTGGATTTAGTTTGGACGCGACGTTGGCGACCTAAATCCAACTTAATACGATGTTAAAAATGTGATGTAGTTTAAATGTGGAAAATAATAAAATAATGTTGGATAGACATCGCTTTTTAGTCAGATATATGACTTCTTAACCCACTTGGAAAAAATTCTTTTCGAATAACTTAATTTTTTTCCAAACAATATATACATAATTATGAATATATTCAGTTTAAAAATATGAAATGCCTTTCTATAAGTAAAATATTTACACTTCAACTTCATCCTCTGCGATGAAGTCTAATTCATATGATTATAAGTCTTATTCATCTAACAAATCATAATTTCTGATGGTAAACAGTGTGACAAATTACTTTAAAAGGCTTGGCTACAATAGATCTGTTCACACTTAATTGGGGGTTGCACGATGTTCTGACATGTGACATCACCGAGCACGCACTTTTTGCCACAAGTTAATATGCCATCATTCACTTTGTCGTCAACGTAGCTGTTCCAAGGCCATTTGAAAATCCGTAATATCATGAATTCTTGTAGTTATTTCTGTATTAGTGAGATTATTTATGATTGTAAATAAAAGAATTGTCGTCTGCTCAACTTTATGACGTCATTTCAAGGATTGACGTCAACTGTATTTTGTGCAAATAACTGTACAACAAAAAACTAATTAACATTTTATTATTTTAACTAACAAACATTTCGTCAGGCGACACATCCGACTCGTGGAGTTTTAGTTTAATGTTATTACAGCTTGTTATTTTGGGCTGAAGGCATTTCTCTTCTGCAAAAAAAGCCCCAAACACCATCTTTTTAAATTGCAAATGAGCCTTTAATAACCAGAATAATCGACAAACAGGAACATTTGATTGGTTCTTATTTGCACCAAAGTATGTCAGTGTTCCATTAGTATTGCTAAAATGTTAATAAATTGTTTGACTGAATATAAGACTTAAGCAGGGGGTTCAGCCTAAATGGTGGCTGAGGTACTTTAAGCGAGGAATTTGGTGGCTGATTTCCAATATGGCGGAAAAAAATCGGGAAAATTTGATACCTGATTGGAATATTTTCACACGGTAAGCACACTATATTCAAATATTTCCTTTAATGACATATCCCATTCGGATCTGCGATGTTAATGCTTGACTCGGTTTTTTATTTGAGCTTCCTAGCTGTCCTAACAAAAAAGTTATTGAAACAAAACCTTGCAAGGTTTGTTGTGGTTTTTTTTGTTTTCCCTCGCAAAAATCTGTTGTTTTTAGCTCACCTGAGCACGAAGCCTAGAGCTTAGATATTTGGCACTTAGCACCCTCTAGTAGAACTCTACAAAGATTGTTCAAATGATTTCCCTTGGGTCAAAATTGGCCCCGCCCCAGCGGTCACTTCATTTTGCATAGACTTACATAGGAAAAACTTTAAAAATATTCTTGTCTGAAACCACAAGGCCTAGAACTTAGATATTTGGCATTTAGCACCCTATAGTGGAACTTTACAAAGCTTGTTCAAATTATTTCCCTGGGGTCACAATTGGCCCTGCCCCAGGGGTCACTTCATTTTGCAAAGACTTATATAGGAAAAACTTTAAAAATCTTCTTATCTGAAACCACAAGGCCTAGAGCTTAGATATTTCGCATTTAGCATCCTCTAATGAAACTCTACAAAGATTGTTCAAATTATTTCCCAGGGGTGTAAATTGGCCCCGCCCCAGGGGTCACTTCATTTTATATAGACTTGTTTAGGAAAAACTTTAAAAATCTTCTTGTCTGAAACCACAAGGCCTAGAACTTAGATATTTGGCATTTAGCATCCTCTAGTGGAACTCTACAAAGATTGTTCAAATGATTTCCCTGGGGTCAAAATTGGCCCCGCCCCAGGGGTCACTTCATTTTGCATAGACTTATATAGGAAAAACTTTAAAAATCTTCTTGTCTGAAACCACAAGGCCTAGAGCTTAGATATTTGGCACTTAGCACCCTCTAGTGGAACTCTACAAAGATTGTTCAAATGATTACCCTGGGGTCAAAATTGGCCCCGCCCCAGGGGTCACTTCGTTTTACATAGACTTATATACTAATATAGGAAAAACTTTAAAAATCTTCTTGTCTGAAACCACAAGGCCTAGAGCTTAGATATTTGGCATTTAGCATCCTCTTATGGAACTAAACAAGGATTGTTCAAATTATTTCCCAGGGGTGTAAATTGGCCCCGCCCCAGGGGTCACTTCATTTTATATAGACTTGTATAGGAAAAACTTTAAATCTTCTTGTCTGAAACCACAAGGCCTAGAGTTTAGATATTTGGCATTTAGCATCCTCTAGTGGAACTCTACTTAGATTGTTCAAATTATTTCCCTGGGGTCAAAATTGGCCCCGCCACAGGGGTCACTTCATTTTGCATAGACTTATATAGGAAAAACTTTAAAAAATCTTCTTGTCTGAAACCACAAGGCCTAGAGCTTAGATATTTGGCATTTAGCATCCTCTATTGGAACTCTTCAAAGATTGTTCAAATGATTTCCCTGGGGTCAAAATTGGCCCCGCCCCAGGGGTCACTTCATTTTACATAGACTTGTATAGGAAAAACTTTAAAAATATTCTTGTCTGAAACCACAAGCTGAGAGTACTTTTGTAGTCAGGAGAGCGATATAGGGCCATCATGGCCCTCTTGTCTTCAAAATCTGCTAGACACATGTCCCTATGAAGCATGTTTACGCCAAAATATGTCCAAAATGGATTGTTTTAATTTTCTGGAAAAATATGTTCATGAAAAAATGTTCTATCGCCAAAAAATTGAGGTTTAAGCTCAATTCTTGTGGCTGATGTACCTTTAACTTAGTTTAAGTCATTTTTGGTGGCTGATGGTTTGTAATCTCCTACACAGAGCGATACCGTTCCGTACTCCCGCTTTCACAAAACGATAAACTTATTGTGTCGAGAGAAAACTAGGCTCTGGTGCATTTTTGCACAAAAATGCTGGGCTTAATGTATTTATCGATCATGTACTCGGCCTCAACTATTAGGTGTACCAGGCTAGATATTGACAGATATAGATGAGCGAGATGAGCTATATTTTATTTTTCTCTGTTTTCTTTTTTTATATTACGAAAATATCTGAATGCAGTTCGGCCGCGAATGCTTTTATATTATGTTGTTGTCTTGCATTTTCCCGTGGTTGAAGAAACACCAGAAATATCTGATTTTCCGACAATCAATGTTGAAGAAAATGAGCGCCCTCTCAATTGGTAGTCTGATGCGCTACCACTGAGCCATTGGGCCTTGTACTTGTTTTTTTATGTTTTTTATTATAAGTTGGAGGCATATAGAGTTGCACTCGTCCGTCTGTACGTACATCCGTACGTCCCACACCTTCAGGGGCGAAGGCAAGTTTTGCATATTGGGGCGGCGCAATCTTTGAGAAGAAGCAGTGTTTTAACAGCAGTGTTTAACATTCGCTTTGAATAAGTTATTATGAATAAAATATAAAATGTAATGTTCATTACTAATGAAGATAATATTATAGAGGATATTTGTTTTTACCAGTGTAAGATAGAAATATATTTCACCGAGTGAGCTCCGGAATTCGTATTTTCACGAGTGGCGATGCCAGGAGTGAAAATACATTATTCCGGAGTTCACGAGTGAAATATATTTCTATCTTTCACTGGTAAAAACAAATTTTCTTTTTATTTTATGCTTTTTGTGCATAATTTGTGCCTATTTGACAGAAAAATTGCATGAAATGGCGCCAAAACGTTTGATTATTACGTGACGTCATATATCCAAACTTGAGCCTGTTTTCTAAACGTTCTCATAAGGAATGTTATGTGCGTTTGGTTACCAACGTGAAAAAAACAGTGAAATACCTCTTTTTTTTCACCTGGAAAATTCTATAATTTACTAAAAAGCATAAAATAAATAGGAATGTTAAACGCTACTGTAAAACACTGTTTCTTCTCAAAGATTTGCATAAACTGGCCAAGTTTGCACGCGCAAAAACTGCCCTCTTTTTCATATCTATTTCTCTGTCCTTTTGAACTCCAAGCATTATCATTTAAACTTTAACTTTTTAAATTATATAACTAAATTTCGCCGCCCAAATATTCAAAACTTGCCTACGCCCCTGAAGGTGTGGGACGTACGGACGTACGTACAGACAAACGTGTGCAACTCTATAATATGCCTCTGACTTTTAAAAAATAAAAAAGACCATAAAAAACAAGTACAAGGCCCAATGGCTCAGTGGTAGCGCATCGGACTACCTATCGAGAGGGCGCTCATTTTCTTCCACATTGTTAGTCGGAAAATCAGATGTTTCTGGTGCTTCTTCAACCAGGGGAAAATGCAAAACAACAACAACATAATATAAATGCATTCGCAGTTGAACTGCATTTAGATATTTTCGTAATATAAAAAAAGGAAACAGAGAAAACTAAAACATAGCTCATCTCGCTCATCTATATTTGTCAATATCTAGCCTGATACACCTAATAGTTGAGGCCGAGTACATGATAAATCAATTCATTAAGCCCAGCATTTTTGTGCAAAAATGCACCAGAGCCTAGTTTTGTCTCGACACAATACGTTTATCGTTTTGTGTAAGCGGGAGTACGGAACGGTATGGCTCTGTGTAGGAGATTACTAAACATCAGCCACCAAAAATGACTTAAAGGAACATCAGCCACAAAAATTGAGCTTAAACCTCAATTTTTGGCGATAGAACGTTTTCTCATGAACATATTTTTCCAGAAAATTAAAACAATCCATTTTGGACATATTTTGGCGTAAACATGCTTCATAGGGACATGTGTCTAGCAGATTTTGAAGAAAACAACAGATTTTCGCGAGGGAAAACAAAAAACCACAACAAACCTTGCAAGGTTTTGTTTCAATAACTTTTTTGTTATGATAGCTAGGAAGCTCAAATAAAAAACCGAGTCAAGCGTTAACATCACAGATCCGAATGGGATATGTCATTAAAGAAAATATCTGAATATAGTGTGCTTACCATGTGAAAATATTCCAACAGGTATCAAACTTTCCCGATTTTTTCCGCCATATTGGAAATCAGCCACCAAATTCCTCGCTTAAAGTATGTCAGCAACCATTTAGGCTGAACCCCCTGTTAAGGCAGCTTGAAGAGGATGTAGTGTTTTCTTCTGTTTTGCAATGTATAATCTTAAACAAGAACAAAAATCAACTATCCAGTAATAAAGTAGTAATTTAAATTCCAGATGGCTGCTGACATGCCAAAAAGAAAAATACCAGTACAGTAAATATTTTTATGCCCCCAGCATCTAGTGATTGAACCGTCCGTCCGTCCTTCCGTCCGTCCGTCCGTCCGGTTAACATTTTTCGGCAAGTTGGATATTTCTGAATTTCTACAAAGAGCATTGGCATGAAAGTTTACACACTTACTTAACAGTTCACAGGTCATGACCCTGACAAGTTACATAACTCTGGGTACCTTATTTCTGGTGTTATCTCCCCTTTTTGTACTTAAAAAAATGGTTAACCTGTTTCGGCAAGTTGGATATTTTTCCATTTCTACAAAGATCATTAGCATGAAAGTTTAGAAACTTAATATACAGTGCACAGGGTATGACTCTTAACAAGTTACATAACTCTGGCTATCCTTATTCGGGGTTTTCTCCCATATTTGTACTTAGAGACAAATGGTTAACATTTTTCGGCAAGTTGGATATTTCTGAATTTCTACAAAGAGCATTGGCATGAAAGTTTAGACACTTACTTAACAGTTCACAGGTCATGACCCTGACAAGTTACATAACTCTGGGTACCTTATTTCTGGTGTTATCTCCCCTTTTTGTACTTAGAAAAATGGTTAACCTGTTTCGGCAAGTTGGATATTTTTCCATTTCTACAAAGATCATTAGCATGAAAGTTTACAAACTTAATATTCAGTGCACAGGGTATGACTCTGACAAGTTACATAACTCTGGCTATCTTAATTCGGAGTTTTCTCCCCAATTTGTACTTAGAGATAAATGGTTAACATTTTTCGGCAAGTTCGATATTTCTCAATTTCTACAAAGAGCATTGGCATGAAAGTTTACACACTTACTTAACAGTTTACAGGTCATGACACTAACAAGTTACATAACTCTGGGTACCTTATTTCTGGTGTTATCTCCCCTTTTTGTACTTAGAAAATGGTTAACTTATTTCGGCATGTTGGATATTTCGCAATATCCACAAAGAGATCTGGCTTTAAAGTTTACACACATACTTAACAGTGCACAGATGATGACCCTTACAAGTTACGTAAGTCTGGCTACCTTTTTTCTGGGATTATCTCCCAATTTTATACTTGGATATAAATGGTTAACTTGTTTTATTTGATTTTTGCCCTTTTTCGCTTAGAAATTAGAATTAAGACTTAGAAATTATGGTTAGGGTTTCAATGTTAGTGTTTTTCTAAGGTAATCTATAGAAAAGGTTTAAAACAGATGTACTAAACATACTTTGGTGAAAGTGCCTAGTGGTTACTATACTATACTATACTATACTATACTATACTATACTATACTATACTATACTATACTATACTATACTATACCATACCACACCACACCACACCACACCACACCACACCACACCACACCACACCACACCACACCACCACACCACCACCACCCCCACACCACCACCACCCCCCACCACCCCCACCACACCACCCCATCTCACACCACACCACCACCACCCCACCACACCACCAACAGTAATACTGTCAACAACAATGTCAACAACACCACCAACAACGTCGTCAACAACACCACCAACAACTCCGTCAACAACACCACCAAGAACACCGTCAACAACACCACCAACAACAACACCACCACCAACAAGAATAGCATCAACAACACCAACAACCAACAACAATAGCATCAACAACACCAACAACTGACAACACCAACAACAACACTGACAACTACACCAACAACAACACCCACACCACCAACATTACCAACACCAACAACAACACCCACACCACCAACATTACCAACACCAACAACAATACCAACAACAGCAACAACACCCACACCACCAACAACAGCAACCAGCATACCATCCCTTACTATGCTACACCACACCTCACCACATCACTATAGGTGGGCAGGGATAGTGGGTTGATGGGTGTGGGATCAGGGGTGTATGGACTGGGTTGTGTAAACCCTCTAAAAAAACTACAATAATAAAGTAACTGTAATTTATTGATTTCCTAACTTGGATTAAGAAACTTTTGTTCATGTATGTGTGTTGGGTGTCATAAACTCCTGAATCACTCCCCAGTTTAAATGAAGCCCAGTTTAAAATGTGCTTAAATATGTCTGACTTCAAATAGTCGAGCATGCAGTCGTTTCCGACTGGCTCTTGTTTTGATAAATTCTTTTCATGTACAGGTTCTGGCACCAGACGGTTATTTTCATTATTTAGAACTAACTTGTGATTTTAGTTGCAGTTTTAACACTGTGCTATCATTTAAAATTTGTATCGTTACAAACTTCGCTACCGGGGGCATATGTGTTTTCCGAACACAGCTTTTTGTTTTTATTTAATTATGATTATTAAATCTAACTAATAATCGTACATTTATGCCTAAAAATGTTACCTTTTATTTTCTTTGAACATTTAATACAGTGTACAGCAGTTATATTTAATATTTGTCTTTCAGATGCAAGTGCAAATGAGTTGGATTTGATCGAGTTAGAAGTTTCTCGCCAATCTACACAGTCTGCGTTCCACATGCCCTCCAAAAGGTACGTTTGAATACTTAAAAACTAATTTCAGAGTGAACTGATAATAATGCTTTATATTTGGCATATAACATGCATTTCCAATACTTCCTGCTTGAACAGGCTTAATTAGACCGAGCCTGCAATATTTTCAGATTTCTCATTTACGATGGCTTTCAAAGGTCCCTAATCTCATCTATTTCTCAATGTATAGTTTTAAGCATCTGATTCTCTTTTCTACTCTGATATTTTACTATTTGAAAAAAATGTTCCTTATTACTTTTTAGTTAATACAACATTTGCTTTGGTAATTTCATTAATTTTGATTCATGTAATAAATATTTGTCATGCTTCTGTTTAATAGACAGGATGTTGGCTCAGTCTTGAGAGAAAGCCTCATGGTAATTGGGGACAACAATGAGAACCAGGCTCCTGCTGAGAAGACTTCTTGTATAGGTATTTCATAGGTATTTCAAGCTTCATTATTTGTTTTTTGTCTGTTTTAGTTTGAAGCAAGTTTTCTTCCAAATATTATTAAATAAGTTGGCAATGTTTACATTTGTGTTACATGTATACAATGTACTTTTATTTTAATCGTTAAGGAGAATGTAAGGAGAAACATGTCCAATTAACCAAGTAGTCAATAAAATGTTTAATAAACATGTCCAATTAACCAAGTAGTCAATAAAATGTTTAATTAAAAGTTTTGGGGTAATTTTTATAAATGTATTGACTATTTAGGAAACACTCCATTATAGATATTTTGTTATAAACATGGGCAAACGGTTGGTCCAGATTATCCATGCCATTTGATCAGGATCTACATGGTTTGCATTTAGATTCATAAAGATTATTCCTGAACAAGTAGTAAAAAGTGTAGGTCCAAATCTGATGGCAGGGATTTGCTGGATGTTCTGGATTTACACTATTCGCCCATGCAATTAAAATCATATATATGTAGTAAAAGATTAATAGCCATTAAGGTTCAAGTCTTTCTAACATGCAATCATGAGAACAATATTGTTTCTGCAAAAAGTTAGTTGTAACCACTCTGTTCAATGTCTTTTATTGTAAACTATTTCTTCCATACCTTTTCCAGCATTTAACCACTGCAGGTGTGAAGCTGATGTAGCTGTCTTAAAACAAGAGAATGTCTCAAACCTGGAAGGGCTGTATCAGGAGATCAGTGCCTAAGGTTATAAAACTGAGATGAGAAACCAGTCTCAAATATCAAGCATCTGATTGGCTGAAATGGCGACTGGTCGCCATTTCAGCCAATCAGATGCTTGAGATTTTAGACTGGTTTCCAATCTCAGCTTTATAACCTTCAGGCCAGATGTCTATGGAGCTGGATCAACCATGTAAGTCAATGACTTGATTGTTCAACTTTTTCCCCAAATAAATACATATTCTATATTTCCCACAAAATGCATGCATCCCAGTTCTTTACCCGATATTATTGTGGCAAAGTCAAATTGAGAATATAGTTTTTATTCTTGCTTAAAGGCCATTACATTTGGAAGAGCTGCTCAAAGATCTGTTTTAGTTCTCCGTAAAATCTCTATTTTCATAAAACCTCAGATGACCGATGGAGAAAAAAAAAGGGCAAGAATCAAAATATGCCTACCAAGAGTCACTGGTAACTTTAGTTAGCTAACATAAATTTGTAAATATATTTCAAAACTTTATTTGAATAAAATAAAAGATGCTAAAGTAGTTTGCATACACAATTAAATGAGGTATACATCCAAAGGACTATATACTGCTGTTTATGCCTTCCTAGAAACACATCCATAACACATTCGTTAACATTTAATTAATTCCATCCCATGCCATTAACAGTTTTGGAAAAAAGCTCATAAGTAACCATTGTGGATGAAGAATAAACAGATTTTTTCTCTTATTTTTTGGCTCTATTTGAGGTCATGTTATACCTACAGAATTGGGAATTTTATCAGTCTAAAATTTGAAGAAAAAAACCCAATGAAATGTAAATCTAATAATGTTGGTTTTTTTCCTTTCATTTAGAGAAGAAAGAAATGTTTTTGAAATTGGGTATTTTATCCATTGTTAATGAGCATCTCTGTATATACTTTCAGGAACAATTCACTGCACCAGTAGGTTCAGCACCATCTAACAGTGTCAACCCAGCACCCGCACAAGCTAGCAGTGGAATGGCTATGGCTACCTTTTGAGGTTACACGAAGGTGAGGAATGTTTTACCTTCCAATCTGTATTTTTACACAGCTATAAATAAAACATCCCAAACTTAAATTAATGATGACTAATTGAACATCAAATCCATATTTTCTTCCAATTGTCAGGGCATGAAAATAGTATTTTTAGCTTACTTTTTACAACCTCAATGTTTTATGTCACAATGAATGCAATAAATAATTTATGCATACAGTGTAGATCCAGGTGAGCTGTTACATCTGTGCCATCTGATCAGAATCTACAGTGTAACTGTTTGCTGCATGATCTATTTATTTCTGATGAAGAAGTGAACACTGTAGATCCTGCTGATCAGACAGGAGGGATGTGCCAGCTTATCTGGATCTACACTTCTTGTACATGCGATAAAACCTGTATGTATATATATCACATAAAGGGTTAAATGAAACGTTGGGCTACTTCGGTATACCATAATAACAATTATAGTACATAGGCCTCCTAGCAGGCCTAAACAAAAATAAAAGTTTTTATAAAGGCTGCAATCTATGGAAATAAAGGCCTTTAAGTGTAAAATAATTAAAAATAAAGAGGAAATAAAGGATTTTTTTTTTATTTTCCTTGAAAACACATAATATATACTTAAAACAAAGTAAATTTATATATACCCGCACAATAACCAGAGATATTAGAAATAAGCATGTTTGATAATATCTCATACTGTTTTTAAGATACATTATGATTGATAAACAAGCAGTATCTGAATAACAACAATTAAAAGGGCAGAAGAAATTAAGTAGTACAACCATTATTAGCTTTAAACAAAATTAACGGTTTTGAATGAAAATTACAGGCTATTTGGTCATTTTATAGGGTTTTTTTTTCAGAAGATTTAAAGGTTTTAAAGGTTTGCTCTGAAATCAAAGGTTTTAAAGGTTTTGCTAGGAGGCCTGAATACTTGTTAAAAGATGGCAATATTACTGCTTTATTTCCAGATATTGATTATTGCAATAGCTTTATCATACCTGAGTATGAATATTGAAGACTGAAACCTTGTAAGGATACAAGCAGCACAAGTCTGTGTTGAATAAAATTATAATAATTTTTTACACAAACAGGAACAGCTCATGTCAGATGTTGAGGCAATGACCAATTTTTCGAAAGCCCTTAAGGAATTGTTCTGGCGGCTATACAGCCCAGAGGTAATCCAGGGGAGGTCACTGAGTGGCTGTAGGGCCAATAACAAGTTTGAGGAGCGGCCAGGATTGGAGGATCCCTCAAAATTGTTCTATGGTAATACTCTTTAGCACTAAAATAACTGGTATAGTTATATTTATAAGATGACTGCTTCAGTGTCATGAGGGCTGAATATCTTCCTTTTTTATGATCAACATTCCAATTTCATAAAAATTATTGACCAATCTCTAAAAATGTATATAGGGAGAGGCCACATCCAGAAATTAGAGCCTCCCCACACTGTTGGCTTTATCCAGAAATTACAGCCTTACTAAACAGTGGGCTATATTCAGAAATTACAGCCTCTGCAGTCTGCCACACAGAAATTACAGCCTCATACACAGTTGGCTATATCCAGAAATTTCAGCCTCCCCACACAGTTGGCTATATCCAGAAATTACAGCCTGCCCACACAGTCGGCTAAACTAGAAATTACAGCATCCCCACAGAGTCGGCTGTATCCAAAAATTACATCATCCCCACAGAGTCGGCTATATCCAGAAATTACAGCATTCCCACACAGTCGGCAACATCTAGCAATGTATATAATCATAAGGCTTAAAAGAATTGAAACAATGACCATAATAGGCAATAAAGTTACTGTATTTGTTTCCAGACTTCATCAAGGAGAAATTTGGAATCCCTGAGGCCATTGTCAGGGAAAAGCTTCGAGAAGTGTTGAAGCCATGCCGAGAGACCTCAGACAGGATGGCAAGCAGTGAGAAGAAACAGAAATAATTACTGTTATTTTTTGTTAAGGAAAGAAGTTTTACAAATGATTAAGCAAACAGCCTTTTCCTTTACTATTTTCACCACCGGTACAATACAATGTACATTAAACAATTCTGCTATCAGTTTAATTTTTGTGATTGGGTTTTGTCTGTGACTACTAATTAAACACAATTTTTATACGCCCGTTTGAAAAACGGGACGTATTATGGGAACACCTACCGTGGGCGGGCGGGCGGCATCCACAGGGTTTCCGCTCTCTAAGTCAAAGAGTTTTCATCAGGTCTTTATCAAACTTGGTGAATATGTTGGTGGGCATAATATCTCGACCAAGTTCTATAACCAGCCAAATCCCCCCAGGCACTCCTGAATTATGGCCCTTGAATTGTCCAAAATTACTGTTTCCGCTCTCTAAGTCAAAGAGTTTTCATCCTGTCTTTATCAAACTTGGTGAATATGTTGGTGTGCATAATGTCTCGACCAAGTTCTATAACCAGCCAAATCCCCCCAGGCACTCCTGAATTATAGCCCTTCAATTGTCCTAAATTTGAGTTTCCGCTTTCTAAGTCAAAGAGTTTTCATCCTGTCTTTATCAAACTTGGTGAATATGTTGGTGTGCATAATGTCTCGACCAAGTTCTATAACCAGCCAAATCCCCCAGGCACTCCTGAATTATAGCCCTTCAATTGTCCAAAATTTGAGTTTCCGCTTTCTAAGTCAAAGTTTTCATCCTGTCTTTATCAAACTTGGTGAATATGTTGGTGTGCATAATGTCTAGACCAAGTTCTATAACCAGCCAAATCCCCCCAGGCACTCCTGAATTATGGCCCTTCAATTGTCCAAAATTTGGGTTTCCGCTCTCTAAGTCAAAGAGTTTTCATCCGGTCTTTATCAAACTTGGTGAATATGTTGGTGTGCATAATGTCTAGACCAAGTTCTATAACCAGCCAAATCCCCCCAGGCACTCCTGAGTTATGGCCCTTCAATTGTCCAAAATTTGGGTTTCCGCTCTCTAAGTCAGAGTTTTGATCCGGTCTTTATCAAACTTGGTGAATATGTTGGTGGGCGTAATATCTCGACCAAGTTCTTTAACCAGCCAAATCCCCCCAGGCACTCCTGAATTATGGCCCTTGAATTGTCCAAAATTACTGTTTCTGCTCTCTAAGTCAAAGAGTTTTGATCTGGTCTTTATCAAACTTGGTTAATATGTTGGTGGGCATAATATCTCGACCAAGTTCTATAACCTGCCAATTCCCCCCAGGCACTCCTGAATTATGGCCCTTGAATTGTCCAAAATTTGGGTTTCTGCTCTCTAAGTCAAAGAGTTTTCATCTGGTCTTTATCAAACTTGGTGATTATGTTGGTGGGCATAATATCTCGACCAAGTTCTATAACCTGCCAAATCCCCCCAGGCACCCCTGAATTATGGCCCTTGAATTGTCCAAAAACTGAATTAGCGGTACCTGCTCTCCAAGTCGAATAATTTTCATCGTTACATTATCGTTACGCAAATTTGATGATCAGCATTTAAATCCAAAATACATTTTATTTTTCTGAAGTAGCTTGTTTAATGAAATATATGTATTTGCTAGACATATATAATATTGTTACATATGAGAGCTGCTTGGTGTGAAATTGATGTTCTACGGAAAATTTTTTGTGTTTTTGTCTTACGGGGGAACCATGATTATGTTGACATGATTGTTGAAAAACAGCTCAAGCACTCAATGAGTTGGAAAATCCTGCTCCCAAAAATGTTGTCATTACCATTGAATTTACCACAAATATGATGGGCGTATTTTGTTTCAGTTTGGCACTCTTGTTTCAATTACTAGCATATTCCTTGACTTCCAGCATATTACGCGGAAAACCATGGAAATGGCGGAAAAAAGATTTGGTATTCTTGAAAACAGGCCAGAAGTAACACAAGCACATTATGCCAGAAAAGTGCTGAACTTTTCCGTGTATTTCCATGCGTTTTCCAGCCTATGGCGGAAAACAGGCCGGCATATAGGAATTGAATTGTCCGGGTATTTCTCTGCTTTTTTTCCATAGTATCTTCCAGCCTCAGTCCGAATACTCCAGCCTTATATTTTCTGTGAAGTTCACATGGAAATTCATGGAACTTTTTCACCTTGGTACTGGACACAAAGAAAGTTATATTTGACAAAAAGTGTTTTATGGGGTTGTATAAACATAGAGCACACATGACATGTTTCATACGCTTTATTTTGTACAACTGCCAGGAAGCTACAAGTTTGTGTGGCTATCAAATACCCGTAAAAGTGAGAATGCACAGTACAGATTAACCAAATATATATCAATAAAATTTACTTATTGACCAGTTCCATTTAAACTGAAAACTAATGGCTTATAATTGTCCAAATACATTGTTCTGTCATCAAGCTCAGAAGTTAATAAATTAATACCTTCTGCATTGTAAAATTAATATCCTTTTATTATTTACCATACTATTTGCAAGTAGGTGATGCACATGTTCTGCGGAACACCGAATTCTTTTTTTTAAAGTTTTTATAACCAGTTTAAAAACTCTTTATTAAAACGTTTTGGCCATTGGCCTTCTTCAGTTTTTAATGCTACAACACTACACTTTACATTTTCTTTCTTTCACATTGTACACACAGGAAGTAATAATGTTTATTTGACGTCCTTAACGTCTGACGTCGTGCCAGTCCCACAGAGACTTTTTGCCGCCAAATTTCTAATAACTGATTTTTATGCATGATCATTATAGATTCTCGGGTAAGCTAATAATGATAATCACAAATGATGATTATAATTATGATGATAATGATGACTGAGATGTTGGCTATGATGATGATGACAATGCTGATGATGATGGTGGTGTTAGTGACAATGAAGGAGCTGACTCTGATGGGGATGATGATGATGATGGTGATGATAATAGTGGTGGTGGAAGAGGTAGTGTTGGGTAGGATGATGATGATCATCATCATGATGAAGTTTTTCCATAATGAAATGAATATTCCTTTGCATTGTCTAACCTGAACCCCTAGGTCCTCTTGCACTGAGGGAGCCTAGCTAATGGCCAATGTGCTGTAGTGCAGTAGCACTCACCATGCAAGCTATGTTACAAAGCAGATTAGCATGCTGCAGAGGGTGACTAACAGCCAAAGGGCACATAACAATCAGATTTCAGGAAATATTTCTTCGTATTCTAAGTATAAAATTAATATGGCGTTTATATGGAGTGTCTTCAGTGATATTTTCCATACTTTTTAGAGGTAATATATATATTTTAGGAAATATTATTTTGTTTTTACGAAATATTATAAGTATGGAAAATGTCACTTGAGGGCCTGCGTTCATCAACAAAGCATTTTTAGCTCAACTGTTTGAATACTATGTCAAGCTGTTCTACTCACTTTGTCACATTGTTGTCAGCTCAACTTACTTTGTTGTCAGCTCTACTCACTTTGTTGTCAGCTCTACTCACTTTGTTGTCAGCTCTGCTCACTTAATTTGTCAGCTCTACACACATTGTTGTCAGCTCTACTCACTTTGTTTGTCAGTTCTACTTACATTGTTGTCAGCTCTACTCACTTTTTGTCACCTCTACTCACATTGTTGTCGGCTCTATTCACATTTTTGTAAACTCTACAATCTTTGTCAGCTCTACTCACTTTGTTTTCAGCTCAACTCAATTGGTTGTCAGCTCTACTCACATTGTTGTCTGCTCTACACACATTGTTGTCAACTCTACTTACTTTGTTGTCGGCTCTACTAAATTTGTTGTCAGCTCTGCTCAATTTGTTGTCAGCTGTAATCACATTATTGTCAGCTCTACTCACATTGTTGTCAGCTCTACTAAATTTGTAGTTGGCTCTACTCACTTTGCTGTCTCTCCCTTTTCTTTTCAAGGGCCTTGCACCTTCATGTATATAAATATTACTCAGATTGTAAAAGACAATTGGAAAAGAATTTTAATAGATAATGGATAAGAGGACAGTCACACGATACTCTGTTAACATAAGACCAGAGAAAAAAAATTATTATAATAGATTCTCATCCAGATTTTGGAAAAAAAGGGGGCAGGTCGGCACTTTTCACTTTTTTATTTTTTATTAACGAAATACCTTAAGAAGGTATTTCGGGATGGTCTAAAACCTGTTCTGTACGGAACAGAATATGTTTTGATTTTTTTACCAATAATTTTTTTGGGGGCGGGTGGTTTTGGACAGGGGCGGGCGGGGATGAGAATCTAAATTATTTTTTTCTATTGCCTAACCAAGAATGATTTTACGGCAAATAATGGGAACATTAATGATTTGTTAAGTGATCAATACTCGTCAAGAGAAATTGGTGATATCAATCTTCTAAAAGATATTTAATTAATTTGTGTCTGTCTGGTTATTGATAATGTAGTGTAAAAAAGCACACAACAATCGGACATTGGTTATTCACAATATGCCAAATTTTAAGTTGTATAATAATAAAGTGGAAGTGCAGAAATAATAAACAATGCTTGAATGTTTTTTGGTATTTTTTATAAAAGATATGTTCCAAGTTTCAGGTGAATTTATGGAAATATCCACTACCAAACCCTATCCCAAAACAAAAGAATTCTTCATGTATGTAGTTTTCAAATAACTCATTTTTTCATTTTGGGAGGAACCATCAGCCAACTTTTTTACCTCCTAACTGAAAAGTATTTGTTCTAGAAGACCTTACAGAACTATACCATCCACAGTACACTAATTCTCCAACTTCTGCACACAAGAATTTTTGTATTTTTTGTAAAATGCATAATAACCTTCATACTCACAAACAATAAAAATTTTGGTTTCATTCTACAGAAAGTAAAAAACAGAAAAGGGGATCTTCGCAAAACAAAGAAAACAACATCAATTCATATCATCTGTGTAAGACTGAAAAAAAAAGAAAGACAGTGATGGAGCTGTCAACAAAACAGAAATTTTAATACTAAAATTAAGAAAAGTCAAAATGATTTCAGAAAAAAATCTTTCTAACCATCATCTACACATCTTGTCTGATCATCTTTTAATGGATAAGCAGAAATTCTTTACATCTTGTCTGATCATCTCTGCAAGTTTGGAAAAAAATCAACCAAACAGTAAATGTGAGTTTGTCACAAACTTTTATAACTGAAATTCACAAAGGGCAATAACTCTTAAAAATGGTTATAACAAATCTTTTCTTATACATGTATCCATCTACTTATCCTGCCTGATTATCAGTGCAAGTTTAAAAGAAATCCCCAGACTATAAATGATGAGTTCATGCAACAAAATTTTATTACCAAAATTATCAAAGGGCCATTACTCTGTTAAAAATAGTTGCAGGTTAAAATCTTTCATTTACTATCAACACATTTTGCCTGGTCATCTGTTTAACACTTTCTTCCATATAAACGCATTTAACACATGTGCGACCAGTGTAGATCCAGATCACCTGCACATCTGTGCCATCTGATCAGGATCTGCACTGGTCACATTTTGGTCAGAAATAACTTTATGAATATAAAAGCTAACAGTTTAGATCCTGATCAGATGGCACGGATGTGCCGGCTGATCTGGATCTAAACTGTTTGCCCACACAATAAAGGTGTATCTATGGAGGAAAGGGTAATTTGAAAGAATTCTGCCAGAAAGAAATTGTGTAGTTACTGATACAAGATTGGGTCAAGTGCAACTTCGGGTGGGGGTGGGGGCAAAAAATGATTGCCAAGTAAGGTACCATGCAGTAAATGTGTCCTGGCTTAAATATAATAGCTAAATGGTAGTCTGGTTTATAACTCTAATACAATACTGTATAGTGCTTAATATTGGTGGGGTCAAATTTTGGCCTATTTCAAAGTGTTTTAAATTGGCAGGGTCATAAATAGGCACCGCTGATGTTTCTCGAGGGGCCCTCCTACCGCTCCGAAAGTTTTGAGCTGCACAAAAAATTGCGAGCGGTGAGAATGGGAAAATTTTCCGCCCTGGCAAAGTTCAACCCCGCTCCACCAACGCCCAATCAAAGTTTTGCACCGCTAGACGAACGTTTGTGGACGCTTGGGTCCGCTGGGCCAACGCTGATTTCTTGAAGGCTGCACCACCGCTGCGTTGCCAGGGCAGCAATTAAACGTTGCAAAAATGTTGGTGGAGCGCTTATAAGCGTTTTACGAGCGGACACGGGGATGTTGAAACGGTGTTGGGCACATGCGCAGAACGCCGATATACCAAACGCTCGCGTCACCGCTATACAAACGCTCGCTACCGCTAAGCCAACGCTAAAGCAACGCCGGCTTCAGCGGTGAACCGCTAAACCAACGCCTGTGTTTTCGATTTTTTTTTCTATTTTGTGAGCGGTGACGAGTGTTTGGACCACCTCCCTACCGTTCAAGGAACGCTCCAGGAACATTCTTGCGGTGTGACCGGGCCTTAATACTGATTTCCAAATACCCCGTCCAAGAATTGAACTTTTCAAGGAAACTATGTCTTACTCTGGTCCTATGATTTGGAACAAAATACCCATAGAAATACGATCAAGTCGTAGTCTAAACCAATTTACAAAGAAATTTATAACTTGGATAAAAGATTAAGTATATTCTGTTAATTTTAAAATGTATATATTTGTGTAAAAGTGAATTTCTTAATAATTATTTTCTTCTTCACTTAAGTATTGCATGTTATTATATTTATTTCATTGTTTTTTGTTAACTTAGCATTGTTCTTGCTGTTGGTTTTGTAATGTTTCTTAAATATGTTTGTATTACATATATTGTTAATATTTTTATATAAATATGTGACATATTTGAGAGGGCCCCAAGGAAGATTAGTCATCAAAACTATTTGGGTCACCCTCTATAAATAAAGTCTTCAGTTCAATTCAATTCAATTCAATATATAGTGTAAATCATTAATTATTACTGTGGTATCATTTTATTTAGCAATGGCTTAATTTTCGCGTATTTCGCGCTCGGACCAGTGCGCGAATTTAAAACCTAAGCCAAAATTTAACCAATAATCCACATACGTATCCGAAACGAGCTATGTCCAAATAAGTCATGTCTTGGACCGTGGACTGTGTTTTATACATTGATAAAACCCAGATTGGACCGTGAACTGTGTTTTATGCATTGCATTTAGACGGTGGTACAGTAGTTTAATACTCCTTGAAAAAAAACTGTAGCGAGTGCCTTTAAGTAATTGTTGGTCAATCGACCAAACTTGAGATCTTTAGCCTGAACACCGGTTAACAGTGACTCATGATCCAGAACGGATAATTTAGACTATGCCACCTGTTTCTTAGACGCATGCAAAAGGATAGTGTAGAGACTGATGTTTGATTGCTTGATATATAGAGAAGCCCTTTACTGGAAAAGACATTAATGTAGATAATCATGTTTCTTGTATACTTAATTTATACTTTTATTCAGGACGTAAGAAATAATGCAGTTGTTTAAGTATCGTTAAACCAGATGCCTTCTATGTCATAGCGGTACCATAGAACTTTCCACAGTCGATGCGTATTTGTACACTTAGCAGACAAGCGATGCTTATTTACATAGTTAAGTCCGCAAATCAGGTCAAATCAGGTCAGTGACCGTTAGAAGACGGAAAGAAATGTATTTTATGTTGGAGGATGCATTTATTAATTTCACTTGAACTATGTGCTAATCACATTGATTGTTTTTGTTATTGTCAAGACGATTTACTCTGAAACTGTTATAAAGAAAAATTATTTGTTTTTAATTAATTCTATGACCAAAATATAGGCATTATGTAACTGTTTTAAAGGTGTTTCACAAGTATTCGTTCTCAGCCAGAAAATTTATTCAAAAGGTGGTGGTCTAATAGTTTATTCTAAACGATCGCCATTTACATAAAAATGTTATGATGATTGCTTGTGTTGTCTAATTTACTTGTTTTATCAATGACTTCAGACCGAACAATATCAGTGACATAGTGTGTGTATGTGGGGTCAGATATTAGGGTTAGGGGTTTCATGGGTATGTCTTGCACATTTGAGCTACATTTTGATTTCATTCATGGGCACGTTCATGTAAATCTAAGTAATAGACGATCTAATTATTCACGAATAACAACACTATGTAAGCTTCGTTTTAACATGGGAAAAAGAACAAATATTTAAAGTATAAAGGTGATTGAGCTTCATTTACAAGCCGACGAAACAATAATTCCAGCAGAAACAGGAGATAAAAAACAAACATTTATTTTTGCAAGTTTGCGTTTCAGACAAATTTTTACCAATAGTGAAACAGTACTTATCTTATTTGCGTGTATATATCGACGCCACCGGTAATCCATAAAAGCAAAGCCAACAGAATTTCCATACTTTATCAATCATGTAATAATCTGGAAGTATTCCATGTGAGTGATAAGAATTACCGGCAAAGTCAGAATACTTTATTGCTGAGTCAGGACTGGCTAGCATGCCGCTCACCGGTTATGTAAAGTCAATCTGCATATACCTGTTTGAGAAGACAGACAATGTCACTGCAGCTTTTTAAGAGATCAGTTTATAAATTGCCGACAGCCAAGATTAAGTTTGTTCTATAGTACAAAGACCAGATCGAAGATAATGAATTCCATGAAACACAATTATATCAAGTATTCTAAAGTTTAAACTGATATCGTCATTCACTTTAGCTTTCTATCCAAAAGTTCAAACGGTTAATCATACTTTTTGTGTTTAGTTGCACCATTTCTTCAAATATTCTCCAATTGAAATGGTAAAACTGCGAGATTTTCTTTAGATATAAAAAGTGAATCAGTACATTTATCGGGTTTGTTTGGGATGCATTATTTAATTTTATGTTGAATATAAATTCGAGCAGTTGAGATAGAAGATATTTAAACGAAAAAGGCACCTGTAAAATGCATTTTTGTTGCCAGCTTGTAATACAAACACCAGCACTAGTACTTGACCAGCACTACCTTGTGTACTGTATTATTCGTTTTGCTGAATGAAGATTGTCACTTCGCATTTTCATTTAAAGGTTGGATTGCACCACATACTGTGTTATCATTATATTTTGCGGTGGTTTAATTTTCGCGTATTTTGCGCTTTGTTTAATGAGCGAAATCAAATCCTAGCGGAATCAAACCATTTAATATCTAGTCTTATATGAATTATACAATTGTGCGAATTTAAGCACCCGCGAAAGTGTCACTTATGTCATTTGCGCGAAATTTTATCCCTGCAACATTAAATGATACAACCATAGTCCATTTTTATATATGGGAACTTTTTCTCTTCATCCGAGGGCCTCTTGTTGGCAGGGATTACATGTCAGGAAAAGAAACGAAAGCAACTTCATCCCTATATCTTCTTTGATAAAGGTGGACTAGTGCCGGAAAAGCTGATGTATATTTTTGGCACCTTACTTGCAATTCCGCCTTTAAAGTACGGTCTGTTCGGTTAGAGATCATTACTTTTCTTACAAGTAAGTTAACCCCTTGTGTGGTTTCGAATATATGGAATGCAGATCTTCGCACCAATATATTGTTATCTAGGAATTAAGATGATAGAAATCATATTTAATGGACATTGAATATTGGGAATTTCAGCCCTACGGGAATTGGAAATACTTTGGTTGAACCTAAATTAAGTTCCAAATTAAAGCCATTTGAAAGGAACATAACTCTTAAAATAACGAAAAAAGGAGTTATCATTCTTATTTTCACTGATGGCTTTGTTCATGCAGGTAATGTATTCAAACAATCAAGAAAATAGAACAAGAACTTTCAAAATTATAGGCAACATTATGTTTCATATTAAAGTCTTTTAAACGGGTCATAGCTCAAAAATATTGAAACAGGGGTTATCGATCTTCTTGTCAGAGATGGCTTTGTTTATGCAAATGAAGATATACATGTATTTCAAGTATTGTGTTAATAGGACAAGGACTTTCAATGTTATAGGCAACATTAAATTCGATATTTAAGTAATTTGATAGGGGCATAACAAAATATAATATAACAAGATTGATCATTTTTGTTGTCCGAGATGGCTTTATTCATGCTGAAGATTTTTTTTAATTATTAAGTTAATATGTCAAATACTAACTTATAGGCACCATTAAATTTCACATTTAAGTTTATGGGCTACAGGACAACGCAGCCGCCGTTGACGACACAGCCGCCGCCGGACAATAGGATTCATACGTGTCTATCTGCTGATAAGCACTGTCATACAATGAATTTAACATCATTTAAAATCGAAACAAAAACGTTTGACGAGACCATATTTATTACAGGGCGAAAATTCTAAATACATACCAATATTCTAACGAAATTGTTCTAGAGAAGTTAACACTTCAGAGCCGTCTTTTGTTAAAATGTCATGCTAATGACCGACTAGCTTTTTGGAAAGCTAAAACTTGTGAATGTAGCAGAATGCTACGGCAAGAGAACAACAATAACAAACTTTAAGTGAGTGTCAGCCTAAGAGCCCTTGTCGTCGATATATTATAATATATCAAAAACACAAAAACTTTTTTTCTTTATTGGAATTTTATTTTTTAACAATGATATGGTCACCTGTGAGCTGAAATGCCGAAATCCTTCAGCAGTCACCCCGAAATAAAATTTTGAAAACTGAAGCAACCCTGAGCTCAGTTTTTGCTGATTTATTAATTTTGCTGAATTATTCATTTAGACTATAAATAAAGTCTGGTCCAAATATTTCTCTGACTTCAAGAATTTTCGGCAAGACCCAGCATACATCACTTACATTACTCAAAATTTGTACGAAATCCAAGAAAATTATGTTTGAAAAAGTGCTAAAGTGTACATAGAGAACCCCACAGTGACTGGGCAGATGTACGTTGAGAATCCTAGTAAAAGTGTTTGTAGAGAACTCCAACTGTATACAGAATAAGTGTACGCAGAGAACTGTAGACTAAGGAAAACTAAATGCATAGCTTGCTTGGTTTCTCTTCCAATCCATATGTTACGTCTTGGTATGCATAATACTTGTATTTTCCACTGAAAAAAACAGATCTATGGATTATTTCACATGGATCAGCCACAATTTTTAAAGTCTACTGTTTCAATGATTTTTTGCATCAATATATTTACTATGCTTTTAATCACTATGTTGTTTCTTTCTATATATGCACCCTTTGGTTATTAATCACCCTCTGCTTAGTGCTAGTTGGCTTTGTAACACATAAGCAAGGTGAATGGTGTGATGCACAACCATATTAACCATTAACCAGGCAATGCAAGCATCATGCAACCTGGGGGTTCCAGCTAGTATAGAAACCATACATTACTGGCTAGAGGTAGCATAGTAGGCAATATAATAAGGAATGTCAAAATGAACTTTATAATATCTGTTTTCTCATGCTTTATGTAACAGAAGTCATCATATCCAATAAACATGCTGATGTTTGATTAATTAATTATGTCAAATGAATATTTTCATAATATTTATTGTTTAAAATGGATATATTCAGTTTTGATGAACTGCTCTCTCATAACATTGTTTGTAATTACATATAACATCACAGTGACAATATTTGGTAATAAACTGCCTAATCTAGCCAGAGAGATAGTTGTTCTCTCTGGAAATGAAGTGGCCCCTATTTACCTACTATAATTGTACTTGCTCCCTACTTTTTCTTCTTTATTTGTTCAGTTGTTTTGTTGTTGTTTTTGCAAACTTGTGCATGTATATTTTCTTGAATAGAACTGTTCTTACTGTCTATTCCCATTTTATTCTAGACATATAATGGTTGTCCATTTGAGGCCAAAGGTGTTTCATCTGTCATAAAACAAGATATCCTAACAGGAATCTCCTGGTACAATTTCTCATGCATACAACACAAAGGTCCAATCATTGAGAATATATCGGTCAGTGAATATTTACCATTTTTCATATGCAATAGTAATCATTCATATTGTTACTGTTCTACTGACATCTGCTTGTGAGTAAAATCACTTAATTTTGTCAAATCTGTAGTTTTTGTTATGTTTGCAAATTGGATACTTACAATCTGTCCACTAGAATTTGGAAGATATCCATCCTGTAATCAAACAGTGAATATTTTTCTGCATTGTCTAACCTGAACCCCTAGGTCCTCTTGCACTGAGGGAGCCTAGCTAATGGCCAATGTGCTGTTGTGCAGTAGCACTCACCATGCAAGCTATGTTACAGAGCAGATTAGCATGCTGCAGAGGGTGATTAATAGCCAAAGGGTACATAACAATCATTTTTATGGAAATATTTATTGGTATGCAAAGTGTAAATCCAACATACACAAACATTTTTATATTTTTTATTTAAAATGGTGCTTACCCAAAATCTACTAAAGTTTGAACATTTAGCAGAGTGCTATTGTATCTAACAGTATTTTCCATATGAATTGCCTATGATTTATGTGCGGCACTGCCACAGACAAATGTAGTGCTTGAAGGTTTGATTGTCAGAATCCTGAACATCAAATTAAATTCCAACTTAGTGGTGGCAGTTGAACCCAGGGAAGTTTTTGGTTGCTTAATTGATCAAAAATTAATGATCATTAATCTGTATCATTATATTTGTAGTGAGAGCAGTATAATATATGGTCACTTCTATGGAGTAAATTTTCAGTGGAGGTTAAAGTCTACCAACTCAGCCTTGTGATTTGAAGGAGAATACAATTAGTCAAAAATTGCATGCAGCTTTTGGTTTTATGGCTAGCTTCCTCATTAATATGCTGACTTATCATACAACTTAAAATTGAAAAAAATGTCAAATATTAAATTTGAATACCGTTTTACATAATATCTACACACACTTTAGATGTTTCACATGCTGGCTGCATCATTCAACAAGTTTTTGCATGCCACCAAGCAAGCAACTATTAAACTGCCATAGTTCATTTAATTGGAAAATTTAAGGTTGATTTGGTTTCATGTCATTGCTTCATTGTATATTAACAAATGTTTCATTGACATGGAGCTGTGGTTGCCCTGTCTTGCACCATGCAATAGCCAAGGAAGCCATGGAATTGAACCTAGAGTGGTATAACTGATAACAATCTATTTATAATAAAGTTAACATTTGATATTTTTATAAATTTTACTATATTATTTATATAACAATGTCTGATCTTTCTCCTGATCTTGTTATGACTACAAGAATCACTAATTAGAAGGTGAGAATTAGTTGGTTCATTGTATTTCAAATGGAAGAGGCGTTACAGTAATAAAAATAGAAGGGCAATCTGGGTTGTTGTAGTTGTTCGCTCAAAATATCCAGGTCACACAACCAACATTGCTGGAAAATCCCACACCTCTAGATAGTATTGACTACTGAAATAATTATATTGGTAAAAAGCTGAGAATGGGAGAAGTGCTCATATTATATTCTGTTAAATTATTCTGCAAATGAATAGAAGCAAAACTCCAGTTTGGTATTTTATGGAGATCCATAACATTTTACAATAATATTGTTGCAAGGAAGTCATTATACACACACATGCACAGTTGGGGCACGACCACTACGGATGGGCTATTAACTGGTATGTGAAGGATTAGGAGTAATTAAGATGGTAATAAAAGTATAAGCTAACACGGAACAGTCCTCGGCCCAGGATATATACAGAGCTTTTAGTGATGATCATAAAAAATGTCAGCATAATCAGATTATGGAATTAGGTCAAAACACCGGATAATAAACCCAACATGTATTCCTGATCCAACATTGGTGCCGGGTTCAAGCATCTTATATCTTTACTAGTCAGACATTTTCAATCAAAATATACATTAAATTTTATAATTTATTCAGTTTTATTGGGCTGTTAAACAATGTTATTAACTGTTATTGTTATTAAATAGTATCATAAATTGAATATTAACAGTGTAGACCCTGATGGGTCTTTGATGGGTCTACACTTGTTCCCAATGGCAATGTATCAAATGCTGTACAATACTGAGGGCATACATAAACTCCTCCTGGAACACTAATATAAAGATCAAATACAATGAAAATATTTTTCAATTATTCAATTTTCTCCCATTTCAAATTTGATTTCGACTTTCGGAAAAAGTCTGCCATTATTTCCAAGGTGTATATCTGAAGCTTGCTGGAGATCGCCTAGTTACGATTGGCGTAATGTATTTACTTTCAGATCGTTTTATTGTATGGAAATTTTACAACCTTGGAAGTGCATTATGTAGATCTGTATCCAATGTGCAATAGACTTGAGTAAACATGAAATCTTAGTGAGGTGTTTTCCTTATTAATCATCTAGAATTTTCCATGAAACCTCACCCTAACCTAGAACTCTATGTTACTTAGTAGTTCACCTATAAGGTTACAATAGTTTATAAGTTGAATAATAATATGTATTTTCAACTGAAGTTTAAACTTATTTCATGCAGTTTATATTTCAAACGTTAATTTTCAAACTCCCCTCAGAGGAATTTGATCAATTGTTGAACAATTTCTTACCTACCATTTTGGGAAGAGTCTCTAAGGCCTCTGTTATGTTAGGATGAAAAGCCCTGAATGCCATTACCAGGGCCCAAGATCATAAAACTAAATCTGGAGATCAGTCTCAAATCTCAAGCATCTGATTGGCTGAAATGGCGACCAGTCGCCATTTCAGCCAATCAGATCCTTGAGATTTGAGACTGATCTCAAAACTTAGTTTTATGATCTTGGGCCCTGATCAATGTCTGGCCTGTTCCAGAACATTCTCAGCAAATCATTTTAATCAGTGTATTTCAGTAAATTTAATGGGCAAAAAATGTGATTCTGTCTTGCAAAGACTCCTTCAAAAACTCTGTGTAAACCTTTAAAATAGGAACATTATTATAACATAGTCTGACATGCAATGACCCGGCCTATATTGGTCTGGGTCAATTATCCAAATTGTCTGAGATATTAAAATTGTCTGCACTAAATATACTACTCAAAATATGATAAGGGCCACTTTTGTAGTCTCATTTATTGTTTAGGTTAATATTTTAAACAGTTTATGATACATAGAGTTTTTTGTTTGTTGTTTGTTTTTATAAATGAATTAGTCAACTTAGTTGAATTATTGAACTGAAACTAAGGGGGAATAGTTGAATTATTGAACTGAAACTAAGGGGGAAAACTTACAGACTTCAGAATTGGCATTTATCAAATTTTGAGTAGTATGTTACAATAAATTACCAGATCTCTGGCCATCTCTTGTTATTACCTGCAATCTTCCATGCTAATCTCACTCCAGTCCTATTGTAAGGGTCCACACCACCAATTAAAAAATGTCCACACCACAATTCTTATTAGATTTTAAGATAATTCTGGCAATGTATTCAGATAGAATGTCTTGAAAATTTAATGAGATTTCCTTAAATTTAGGATAAGAAGCATAGACCTATAACATGTCTGTTAACCCTTTACCCTACTTATATATTTGCAACCAGTGTAGATCCAGATCAGCTGGAACATCTGTGCCATCTGATCAGGATCTGTAATGTTTCCTTTTTGGTCACAAATAATCAAAATAAAAAAGCTAAACAGTGCAGATCTTCATCTGATGGCACAAATGTGCCCGCTGATCTGAATTAACATTGTTTACCCATGCAATAAAGGCATATATATCGAGAAAATGGTCAAAATTATATTTGAGAAAAGCAGGTGACACAGTTGTGTCCAGTTTATTTCACTTACCTATTTTATACACTGACCAATTTAACTACAATTTTGTGATTAACCTAAAAAATAGATAAAAGGAGTTATCAATCTCACCAATGGCTTTGTTCATTCATATGACACATTGTATGTATTAAGTGAATAGCAAAAGTATTTACAAAGTTATAGGCAACATTAAGTTTCATGTTTAAGTTGGGTGACAACTAAATACGACTGTCGTACTATAGGATCTCTATGTGTCTACCAAGTATCATAGGCGGCAATAATGTTGCACCAACAAACTGTAGGCACGAGTTAACTTTCAAAAATGTCCAGCTGATCTTGGTTTTCACCAGTTGATAATCAGAAAAGATTTGTATCAAGAACTTCTCTGTGCAAGTCGTCCTAAGCACAGCATTTATCAAATCAGTCAGATCAGGGTCTACATGCTCACAGTTCATTATCTTAATATAACCTTTATCATCCTTTCAAGTTTCAGTAACTTCTATGAAATGACTAAAATCAATTTATACACTCAAAACTTCCATAGGAAGATTTAAAAATTTAAAGTTAATGTAAACAAAGGGAGATAATCCAATCAAAGTAACCTCAAACTTATGTACATACTATAGGCACACATGATGGCCAACACTCTTGTAATGTTTCATGATTGTGGCCATCATTCTTTTTGAGTTGTGTGTGACACAAAATTACATGGTAAATGTATTATACTGAAATACATAAGGTGCCTAACTCTGGCTTTAATGCACATGGCCAGAAACAAAACCTCTGGAGCACAAGTTCACAAAGTCATGGTGTTCAAAATACCTGTAAATGTTCATGATTGCGGCTCACACACTTTTTGAGTTGCACATGAAACAAGATTACAGGGTAAATGTATTAAACTGAATTATGGTTTTACTGGGTGTAGCCACCAACAAAATCCCAGGTGCATTAGTGCATAACTACACATGATGTTCAATAAAGCTGTAAAGTTTTATGACTGGCTGTTGGACATTTACGCGAGAGACAAGTTTTGGAAGGGCAGAAGGAAGGATGGACAGACGGACAAGGGCAAACTTATATGTCCCTGATCTTTCAGGATGGGGACATAAAAATTATAAATTGACAAAGTATGAGTAAAGTATATTTAGGATTTAATTTTCGACCTTCACAAATAACCAGATTATTTGGGGCATCTCACTGGAAAAGTTGTCTTCAAGAAGTTGACATCTATCCATGACATGTGCTGAGGGTTATAAAACTGAGATTGGAAACTAGTCTCAAATCTCAAGCATCTGATTGGCTGAAATGGTGACTGGTCGCCATTTCAACCAATCAAATGCTTGAGATCTGAGAATGGTTACCTTGCTCAGTTTTATAACCTTGGGCACTAATGTTATACAGTTGTGACGACATTTCTTGTAGTGCATTTTACATTAGACATAACATTCTATGGTCACATTTAGGTGATGATAGAACAGGGTAGATTTTTTCCAAGGATGAGATCCATCTGTACAAAAATATGTTTGCAAGGTTCTAAGTAAGACAACAAAGAACACAAAATTGTAACATTTATTTTATTTTATGGTATACACACAAATAATTACAGAGTACAATGCATCAATACTTTCATTTATTCATCCATCCATTCTTTCATTCACTCATCCATCCATTTTTTATCCACTTTATTGTACAAATACTTTTAACAAAAACAACATGACATTGTAACTAAAACATCTTACATTTTTCATACCTGGACTAGATTACGGCCTATCAATCAGTGCCAAAGATAATAAAAAGTTTTGAGAATAGTCTCAAATTTCAAGCATCCAATTTGCTGAAATGAAAAAAAAAATCTTCTATTCAAGCAATCAGATTGTTGAGAATTGAGTCTTTTCTCCACACTCAGTTTTAAAAGCTTAGGACCAGAAAACTTGTGTGAGACGAGGTGATTGGTTCCATAAAATGCCAGTTTATCTTTTAGAACATAATGAAGCTTTTAGCTGCACTATGATGTTGGATAAAGTCAAGTATCACTCATAAACTAAAACAAATCCTACTTAAAAGCCCCATGGTTGTTACATTTTTTTCAAAAATAGTGTAAAAATACAAATATTACAATAAAACACCTTTCAAATCTTATACAATTTTTGTTAAATTATGTTATAATTACTAATATGATTTTATCTTAAACTTGAGAACCCTGGAACACTTCTCTGGGTTAGTGGTCATGAATTTTCACTTTTAATGTAAAGCACAATGCACAAGCCTATCAGAATCTTTCATTAAGCTTGGCCTTAAACTGACAGAATGTTGTCTTCCTACATTAGCTTTTTTCTGAAAAATTACAGAAGTTCTTGAAAGTACAAAACATAGCCATGCTTAAAGGAATACCAGTTTGTTAGTGTCTTGTTCAACATTAGAAAGCCAGACATTGTCATAATAGAGCAAAAACGCAAGATAACTTCTTTTCTATCAAGGGCAAGACATTGTCCATAAGCATTTATACAGATCTGTCAATTTCATTCTAAAGGAAACAGCTGGTCATGACAGAGATTCAATGAAACCAGGAAAGCTGACCTTTCCCTTTCATAATGGATCATTCCACATCAAGGGCAAGATATTTTGAGTTAAAAATGAACATGCTATCACTCAAACCTTTACAGTTCAAAAGTGTATAGCAATATCCATACAAAAAACACTTAAACCATGCATCATCCTTGCCAGTTTAATGTGTCCCATCCTAAAGCCAAAGCATTGCATTGTCAAGATACACCAAAACCATGCATCAAGTCAATGCCAGTTTAATGTGTCCCATCCTAAAGCCTTGCATTGTCAAACTACACCATAACCATGCATCAAGTCAATGCCAGTTTAATGTGTCCCATCCTAAAGCCAAAGTCTTGCATTGTCAAACTACACCATAACCATGCATCAAGTCATTGCCAGTTTAGTGTACCATCCTAAAGCCGAAGCCTTGCATTGTCAAAATACACTTCAACCATGCATCAAGTCAACGTCAGTTTTATGTGTCCCATCCTAAAGCCAAAGTCTTGCACTGTCAAACTACACCATAACCATGCATCAAGTCAATGCCAGTTTAATGTGTCCAATCCTTAAGCCGAAGCCTTGCATTGTCAAACTACACCATAACCATGCATCAAGTCAATGCCAGTTTAATGTGTCCCATCCTAAAGCCAAAGTCTTGCATTGTCAAAATACACTTCAACCATGCATCAAGTCAATGTCAATTTGATGTGTCCCATCACTAAGCTGAAGGGTTGCATTGTCAAACTACACCATAACCAAGCATCAAGTCGATGCCAGTTTAATGTGTCCCATCCTAAAGCCGAAGCCTTGCATTGTCAAACTACACCATAACCATGCATCAGGTCAATGCCAGTTTAATGTATCCCATCCTAAAGCCGAAGTTTTGCATTGTCAAACTACACCATAGCCATGCATCAAGTCAATGCCAGTTTAATGTGTACCGTACTAAAGCCAAAGCCTTGCATTGTCAAACTACACCATAAACATGCATCAAGTCAATGCCAGTTTAATGTGTCCCATCCTGAAGCCCAAGTCTTGTCTTGTCAAACTACACCATAACCATGCATCAAGTCAATGCCAGTTTAATATGTACCATCCTAAAGCCGAAATGTTGTATTGTCAAAATACACTTCAATGATGCATCAAGTCAATGCCAGTTTAATGTGTCCCATCCTAAAGCCAAAGTCTTGCATAGTCAAACTACACCATAATCATGCATCAAGTCAATGCCAGTGTAATGTGTCCCATCCTAAAGCCAAAGCCTTGCATTGTCAAACTTTACCATAACCATGCATCAAGTCAATGCCAGTTTAATGTGTCCCATCCTAAAGCCAAAGCCTTGCATTGTCAAACTACACCATAACCATGCATCATGTCAATGCCAGTTTAATGTGTCCCATCCTACAGCCCAAGCACTGCATAGTCAAACTACACCATAACCATGCATCAAGTCAATGCCAGTTTAATGTGTCCCATCCTAAAGCCCAAGCACTGCATAGTCAAACTACACCATAACCATGCATCAAGTCAATGCCAGTTTAATGTGTACCATCCTAAAGCCCAAGCACTGCATTGTCAAACTACACCATAACCATGCATCAAGTCAATGCCAGTTTAATGTGTCCCATCCTAAAGCCAAAGTCTTGCATTGTCAAACTACACCATAACCATGCATCAAGTCAATGCCAGTTTAATGTGTCCCATCCTAAAGCCAAAGTCTTGCATTGTCAAACTACACCATAACCATGCATCAAGTCAATGCCAGTTTAATGTGTCCCATCCTAAAGCTGAAGCCTTGCATTGTAAAACTACACCATAACCATGCATCAAGTCAATGCCAGTTTAATGTGTCCCATCCTAAAGCCAAAGTCTTGCTTTGTCAAACTAACAATGCATAAAGTCGATGCCAGTTTTATGTGTCCCATTCTAAAGCCAAAGCCTTGCACTGTCAAACTACACCATAACCATGCATCAAGTCAATGCCAGTTTAATGTTTACCATTTAAAGCTGAAGCCTTCCATTGTCAAACTATACCATAACCATGCATCAAGTCAATGCCAGTTTTATGTGTCCCATTCTAAAGCCAAAGCCTTGCACTGTCAAACTACACCATAACCATGCATCAAGTCAATGCCAGTTTAATGTTTACCATTTAAAGCTGAAGCCTTGCATTGTCAAACTATACCATAACCATGCATCAAGTCAATGCCAGTTTTATGTGTCCCATTCTAAAGCCAAAGCCTTGCACTGTCAAACTACACCATAACCATGCATCAAGTCAATGCCAGTTTAATGTGTCCCATTCTAAAGCCCAAGCACTGCATTGTCAAACTACACCATAACCATGCATCAAGTCGATGCCAGTTTAATGTGTCCCATCCTTAAGCCGAAGCCTTGCATTGTCAAACTACACCATAACCATGCATCAAGTCAATGCCAGTTTAATGTGTACCATCCTAAAGCCGAAGCCTTGCATTGTCAAACTTTACCATAACCATGCATCAAGTCAATGCCAGTTTAATGTGTCCCATCCTAAAGCCAAAGTCTTGCATTGTCAAACTACACCATAACCATGCATCAAGTCAATGCCAGTTTAATGTGTACCATCCTATAGCCGAAGCCTTATATTGTCAAAATACACTTCAACCATGCATCAAGTCAATGTCAGTTTGATGTGTCCCATCACTAAGCTGAAGGGTTGCATTGTCAAACTACACCATAACCAAGCATCAAGTCAATGCCAGTTTAATGTGTCCCATCCTAAAGACAATGCATTGCATTGTCAAACTACACCATAACCATGCATCATGTCAATGCCAGTTTAATGTGTCCCATCCTACAGCCGAAGCCTTGCATTGTCAAACTACACCATAACCATGCATCAGGTCAATGCCAGTTTAATGTGTCCCATCCTAAAGCCGAAGTTTTGCATTGTCAAACTACACCATAACCATGCATCAAGTCAATGCCAGTTTAATGTGTACCGTACTAAAGCCAAAGCCGTGCATTGTCAAACTACACCATAAACATGCATCAAGTCAATGCCAGTTTAATGTGTACCATCCTTAAACTGAAGCCTTGCATTTTCAAACTACACCATAACCATGCATCAAGTCAATGCCAGTTTAATATGTACCATCCTAAAGCCGAAATGTTGTATTGTCAAAATACACTTCAATGATGCATCAAGTCAATGCCAGTTTAATGTGTCCCATCCTAAAGCTAAAGTCTTGCATAGTCAAACTACACCATAATCATGCATCAAGTCAATGCCAGTGTAATGTGTCCCATCCTAAAGCCAAAGCCTTGCATTGTCAAACTATACCATAACCATGCATCAAGTCAATGCCAGTTTAATGTGTCCCATCCTAAAGCCAAAGCCTTGCATTGTCAAACTACAATATAACCATGCATCAGTCAATGCCAGTTTAATGTGTCCCATCCTAAAGCCAAAGCACTGCATAGTCAAACTACACCATAACCATGCATCAAGTCAATGCCAGTTTAATGTGTACCATCCTAAAGCCAAAGTCTTGCATTGTCAAATTACACCATAACCATGCATCAAGTCAATGCCAGTTTAATGTGTACCATCCTAAAGCCAAAGTCTTGCATTGTCAAACTACACCATAACCATGCATCAGTCAATGCCAGTTTAATGTGTCCCATCCTAAAGCCCAAGCACTGCATTGTCAAACTACACCATAACCATGCATCAAGTCATACAAGTTTAATGTGTCCCATCCTATAGCCAAAGCCTTGCATTGTCAAACTACACCATAACCATGCATCAAGTCAATGCCAGTTTAATGTTAACCATCCTAAAGCCAAAGCCTTGCATTGTCAAACAACACCATAACCATGCATCAAGTCAATGCCAGTTTAATGTGTTCCATCCTAAAGCCCTAGCACTGCATTGTCAAACTACACCATAACCATGCATCAAGTCAATGCCAGTTTAATGTGTCCCATCCTAAAGCCAAAGCCTTGCATTGTCAAACTACACCATAACCATGCATCAAGTCAATGCCAGTTTAATGTGTCCCATCCTAAAGCCAAAGTCTTGCATTGTAAAACTAACAATGCATCAAGTCGATGCCAGTTTAATGTGTCCCATTCTAAAGCCAAAGCCTTGCATTGTAAAACTACACCATAACCATGCATCAAGTCAATGCCAGTTTAATGTTTACCATCCTAAAGCCGAAGCCTTGCATTGTCAAACTATACCATAACCATGCATCAAGTCAATGCCAGTTTAATGTGTCCCATCCTAAAGCCCAAGCACTGCATTGTCAAACTACACCATAACCATGCATCAAGTCAATGCCAGTTTAATGTGTCCCATCCTATAGCCAAAGCCTTGCATAGTCAAACTACACCATAACCATGCATCAAGTCAATGCCAGTTTAATATGTCCCATCCTAAAGACAAAGCATTGCATTGTCAAACTACACCATAACCATGCATCATGTCAATGCCAGTTTAATGTGTCCCATCCTAAAGCCGAAGCCTTGCATTGTCAAACTACACCATAACCATGCATCAGGTCAATGCCAGTTTAGTGTATCCCATCCTAAAGCCGAAGTTTTGCATTGTCAAACTACACCATAGCCATGCATCAAGTCAATGCCAGTTTAATGTGTACCGTCCTAAAGCCAAAGCCTTGCATTGTCAAACTATACCATAACCATGCATCAAGTCAATGCCAGTTTAATGTTGACCATCCTAAAGCCGAAGCCTTGCATTGTCAAACTATACCATAACCATGCATCAAGTCAATGCCAGTTTAATGTTTACCATCCTAAAGCCCAAGAACTGCATTGTCAAACTACACCATAACCATGCATCAAGTCAATGCCAGTTTAATGTGTCCAATCCTCAAGCCAAAGCCTTGCATTGTCAAACTACACCATAACCATGCATCAAGTCAATGCCAGTTTAATGTATCCCATCCTAAAGCCGAAGCTTTGCATTGTCAAACTACACCATAGCCATGCATCAAGTCAATGCCAGTTTAATGTGTACCGTCCTAAAGCCCAAGGACTGCATTTTCAAACTACACCATAACCATGCATCAAGTCAATGCCAGTTTAATGTATCCCATCCTAAAGCCGAAGCTTTGCATTGTCAAACTACACCATAGCCATGCATCAAGTCAATGCCAGTTTAATGTGTACCGTCCTAAAGCCCAAGGACTGCATTTTCAAACTACACCATAACCATGCATCAAGTCAATGCCAGTTTAATGTGTACCGTCCTAAAGCCCAAGGACTGCATTTTCAAACTACACCATAGCCATGCATCAAGTCAATGCCAGTTTAATGTTTACCATACTAAAGCCCAAGCACTGCATTGTCAAACTACACCATAACCATGCATCAAGTCAATGCCAGTTTAATGTGTCCCATCCTAAAGCCCAAGCACTGCATTGTCAAACTACACCATAACCATGCATCAAGTCAATGCCAGTTTAATGTGTCCCATCCTACAGCCAAAGCCTTGCATTGTCAAACTACACCATAACCATGCATCAAGTCAATGCCAGTTTAATGTTTACTATCCTAAAGCCGAAGCCTTGCATTGTCAAACTACACCATAACCATGCATCAAGTCAATGCGAGTTTAATGTGTACCATCCTAAAGCCCAAGCACTGCATTGTCAAACTACACCATAACCATGCATCAAGTCAATGCCAGTTTAATGTGTCCCATCCTAAAGCCAAAGTCTTGCATTGTCAAACTAACAATGCATCAAGTCGATGCCAGTTTAATGTGTCCCATCCTAAAGTGGAAGCCTTGCATTGTCAAACTACACCATAACAATGCATCAAGTCCCTGCCAGTTTTATGTGTCCCATCCTGAAGCCGAAGCCCTGCATTGTCAAAAAACACCATAATCATGCATCAAGTCCTTGCCAGTTTATTGTCAAAATACACCATAATCATGCATCAAGTCCTTGCCAGTTTAATGTGTCCCATCCTAAAGCCAAAGGCCTGCATTGTCAAAATAAACCACAATCATCCATAAATTCCTTGTCAAATCAACAGTTTCTTATTCTAAAGCTAAAGCCTTGCATGACAAAACATACCAAAACCATGCATGAAGTTCTTCCCAGTTGAATAGTGTCTCATTCTAAAGCCTAATTCTTGCATTGTCAAAATAAACCACAACAATGCATCAAATTCTTTCCATTTTTGTAGTGCCTCATTCTAAAGCCTAAACCTCACATTGTCACAACCATGCAAGAAGTCCTTGCCAGTTAAAATACATCCTATTCTAAAGCAAAAATGGTGCATTGTCAAATAACACCACAACCATGTATCAAGTCCTTACAGTTTTAAGGTGCTTCGTTCTAAAGGTTAATCCTTACATTGTCAAAAAAAACACAGCATTGCATCAAATCCTTGGTGGTTCAATCCTGCCTCATTCTAAATCCAAAGATTTGCATTATCAAAATACACCATAACAATACAACAATGCATCAAGTCCTTGCCAGTTTTAAGGTACCTCATTCTAAGGCCAAAGCCTTGCATCGTCAAAATACACCATATCCATGCATGAAGTCCTTGCCAGTTTAATAGTGCCTCATTCTAAATCCAAAGCCCTTCATTGTCAAAATACACCACAACAATGCATCAAGTCCTTGCCAGTTTTATAGTGCCTCATTCTAAAGCCAAAGCCTTGCATTGTCAAAATACAACATATCTATGCATCAAGTCCTTGCCAGTTTAATAGTGCCTCATTCTATAGCCAAAACCTTGCATTGTCAAGATAGAACCATCCAAGAAGTCCTTGCGAGTTAAATAACATCCTATTCTAAACCAAAAATGTTGCATTGTCAGAATACTACACGACCATGATCCAAATTCTTATAGTTTTAAAGTGTCTCGTACTTAGGCCTAAGCCTTGCATTGTCAAGATGAACATAATCGTGCATGAAGTCTGTGACAGTTCAATGGTGCCTCATTCTAAAGCCTAAGCTTGCATTGTCAGGTATACCATAAACTAGAGGTGCGCGGTATTACCGGTAAACCGGTTACCATGGTAAAAAGTCCCGCAGTGTGATACCACGGTATCATCATGAAAAACCTGTATATTGTCAGAATAACCCTTTTTGTTTTTCGCTTCGAAATATTCTCGGAGTTTCCCATGTGTCCAAAAATAAACTGTTACAGTTCTTGATTTTGCTTGTGATAAATTTACAGTTATTTAACAGAGTCGACAGTCCGCTCTAGTCTGTTACGTCTATGCCTCACACTTATCTACTTTAAACTTGCCGGTTAAATTAATAATGAAATATTTTAAGGTCAATTCAAAGACAGTCTTGATTCATAAAACTTGTCTAACAACTGTTTTAAATCGATCAAGAGAAGTGGTCACATAAAACTCACGAATGCACCGCAGTATGGCGGGTTTAACTATTAGTTGTGTCGAGTTAATTTTAATCAAGCGCGCCTGGTGTTTACATGAAAACCATATTGCGTCGCGCCCTTACTTACATTAAGGAATGTGAGATTAACTGTTAACCACTTCAGTTGTTCTAGTTATTTACTTTGTTCTAGTCAGAATGTTATTATTTTTAATAACTTTAGTCCTGTTGACCATTTATCGTCATTTTCATTAACTAATATATAGCTGGACAATGCATAGGTAAGATTGGGGTATACCTTGGTATTTGCCGCGGTATCTTGCAGATTCCATGGTATACCGCAGTATGTTTTTTTACTCGCGGTACCAAGCTCTACCATAAACATGCATGAAGTACGTGCCAGTTTAACAGTGTCTCATTCTAAAGCCAAAGCCATGGATTGTCAATCTACACCACAACAATGCATCAATAGCCAGTTTAATAGTGCCTCATTCTAAAGAGTAAGCCTTGCATTGTCAAACTAAACTACTACCACGCATTCAGACCATCCCATTTAAACAGTTTCTCATTCGAAACCCAAAGCCTTGCATTGTCAAACTACACCACAACCATGCATCAAATCCTTGCCAGTTTAATAGTGTCTCATTCTTAAACCTAAGCCTTGTATTGTCAAACTGCAACATGCCCATCCATCAAGTCAGTGCCAAATCAATAGTCTTGTTCTAAAGCCAAAGCCTTGTCGTATCTTAATACACCAAACCATGCATCAATTCCTTGCTGGTTCAATATGCTCATTCTTAAGCCAATGCCATGCATTGTTACTTACACCACAACCAGGCATCTAGATCTTCCCAGTTCAACAGTGTCTAATGCTAAAGCCAAAGCCTTGTATTCCTTACAATACACCATAACCATGCATCAAGTCCTTGCCATTTCTATAGTGTCCCATTCTATAGCAAGGGCTAGACATCGCTAAGAGATATAGCATTCAGACCTTGAAAGTTCATCAAAATATCTTTTTCTATTGCATTGGCCGTACATATTTAAGAGACATATAACAAACCATGCATCCAGACCTTGCCAGTTCATGAAAATGTCTCATTCTATAGCAAGTGCCAGACACTGTAAGAAGATATAGCAAACTATACATCCAGATTTTGCCAGTTTATAAAATATCTCATTCTATAGCAAGGACCAGACATTGTCAAGACATATAGCAAACCATGCATCCAGACCTTGCCAGTTCTTGAAAATGTCTCATTCTATAGCAAGCGACAGACACTGTAAGAAGATATAGCAAACTATGCATCCAGACCGTGCCAGTTTATAAAATTCTAATTCTATAGCAAGGGCCAGATATTGTCAAGAGATAGAGCAAACAATTCAATAGCAAGGGCAAGGCATTTCAAAATATATAGCAAACCATGCATCGACACCTAAATAGTTCTTAAAAGGGGTCATACTATAGCAAAGTCAGACATTGTCAATACATATACCAAACCATGCATCCAGACCTTGTCAGTTCATGAAAATGTCTTATTCTATAGCAAGGACCGGACATTGTCATCATTTACAGCAAACCATTTTTCAAGATCTTGCTTGTTCATGAAAATATCTTATACTATAGCAGACCAGACATTGTCAAGATATATAGCAAACCATGCATCCAGACCTTGCCAGCTGATGAAAATGTCTCATTCTACAGAAAGCGCCAGATATTGTCAAGAGATATATAGCAAACCATGCATCCAGACTCTGCCAGTTCATGAAAATGTCTCCATCTTAAGTAAGAGCCAGACATTGTTAAGAGATATAGAAAGCCATGCATCCACATCTTGTCAGTTAATGAAAATGTCTCATTTTATAGTAAGGGCCATATTTTTTCAAGAGATAAAGCAAACTATGCATCCAGACCATAACAGTTCATGGAAATGTCTCATTCTAAAGCAAGGGTCATACATTGTCAAGAGATATAGCAATCCATGCATCCAGACCTTGCCTGTTCATGAAAATGTCTCATCTTAGAGCAAGGGCCAGACATTGAAAAGAGATAGAGCAAACCATGCATCCAGGCTTTGCCAGTTCATGAAAATATTTTCTATAGCAAGGACCAGACATTGTCAAGACATATAGCAAACTATGCATCAAGACCTTGCCAGTTCATGAAAATGTCCTATTCTATAGCAAGAGCCAGACATTGTAAAGAGATATAGCAAACAATGAATCCAGACCTTGATAATTCATGAAAATGTCTCATTACATAGTAAGAGCCAGATATTGTCAAGAGGTATAGCAAACGATGCATCCAGACCTTGTCAGTTCATGAAAATTCTCATTCCATTGTAAGAGCCAGACATTGTCAAGAGATATAGCAAACAATGCATCCAGACCTTGCCAGTTCATGAAAATGTCTCATTCTATAGCAAGGACCAGAAATTCTCAAGAGATATAGCAAACTATGCATCCAGACCATGCCAGTTCATGAAAATGTTTAATTCTATAGCAAGAGCCAGACATTGTCAAGAGATATTTCAAACTATGCATCCAGACCTTGTCAGTTCATGAAAATGTCTCATTCTATAGCAAGAGCCAGACATTGTCAAGTGATAGAGCAAACTATGCACTCAGACCTTAACATTTCAGGGAAATGTCTCGCACTACAGCCAGGACCAGACATTGTTTAATCATGTAGAAAAGATATGAGAATCCAAATAAAGTTTGAGACATGAGAGTAACTGCATCTGTATTTCATACAATACATAAATACAGTGCCTTACGAGTATTTAAACCGCGCCAGAGGGCACACAATAAGTGAATACAAGAATAACTGACAACAACAAACATGAAATAAATGATCCCAGGCTTCGTTTGCTTGCCAGAGATCAGGCCCTGTGTTCACAATACCCAATATTAATTTTTAACAACATCAGACACTGAACATTAAAATCTGACAAAGAATTTTCATTGTCACTATAGGTAAAGGTGGAGTTGTTTGACTTAACACAGGCACCCCAACAAGGTGCACACCAGAAACAGATGGAACAACTTATTTCAAGTAGAGCCCAGGGCACTTGCCACAGATCTCCACCAGCACCCAGTCTAGGCTGATACTGCTGGCAACAGTACCAATTTAAGTCAACACCCAGCACTGGACACCAGTAGAGAAATCAACAACTAAAGGTATACATGATTAGATAGAACTTTATTTCCAGTTGACCCCATGACAGGTGCCACAGATCACCCCCAGCACCCAGTCTAGGCTGATACAGCTGGCAACAGTACCAATTAAAGTAATCACCCAGCACTGGACACCAGTAGGGAAATCAACAGCAACCAGCAATAAAACTTGCATTCTAGGAGCTGTAGTCCAACCTGCTAACTGGGCCACTGACTTCTTTAACCCCTCACTATCAGTCCATTGATTTTCATAGACAGAAAATCAATAAATACTTAAATATTTGGAACATTCAGCATCAGCTGTTGATGAAAATAAAAGCAGTTTTGTGAACACAGAGCTGGAAATACAGATGCAATTAATTCATGTTTTAAAACAAGTCTCCATTTCAATTCAAAAGAACCTGTAGCTAAACCATTCAAGCAAAACAAATATCTGAAATCAGAATATTTTCTTTAGATTTCCAAAGATTGAGTACAACCAAGTGTCCAGTTCTTATCAGTCATTAAAAATGACCAGCCAAGGTTCAGATTCTAAGGCCTGCTAGCTTTAATGATCAATAAACAGTTCCTTATATACAGCAAAAGTGTGATTTTATTGAGATTGTGAAAATCTTTGCATCCAGACCTTGCCAGTTCATGAAAATGTCTCATTCTATAGCAAGAGCCAGACATTGTAAAGATATACAGCAAACCATGCATCCAAACATAGCCAGTTTATGAAAAAGTCTCATTCAATAATAAGAGCTAGACATTGTCAAGAGATAAAACAAACCATGCATCCAGACCTTGCCAGTTCATGAAAATGTCTCATTCTATAGCAAGGACAAGACATTGTCAAGAGATAAAGCAAACCATGCATCCAGACCTTGTCAGTTCATTAAAATATCTCATTCTATAGCAAGGGCCAGACATTGTCAAGAGATAAAACAAACCATGCATCCAGACCTTGTCAGTCCATGAAAACGTCTCATTCGTTAGCAAGGGCCAGACATAGTCAAGAGATAAAGCAAACCATGCATCCAGACCTTGTCAGTCCATGAAAACGTCTCATTGGTTAGCAAGGGCCAGACATTGTCAAGAGATGAAGCAAACCATGCATCCAGACCTTGCCAGTACATGAAAATGTCTCATTCTATAGCAAGGGCCAGACATTGTCAGGAGATAAAGCAACCATGCATCCAGACCTTGTCAGTTCATGAAAATGTCTCATTCTGATAAGAGCAAGGACCAGACATTGTCAAGAGATATAAGGCTTAGAGATATAGCAAACCATGCATCCAGATCTTGTCAGTTCATGAAAATGTCTTATTCTAAAGCAAGAGCCAGACATTGTCAAGTGATAGAGCAAACTATGCACTCAGACCTTGTCAGTTCATGAAAATGTCTCATTCTTTAGCAAGAGCCAGACATTGTAGAGAGGGAAAGAAAACCATGCATCCAGACCTTAACAGTTCATGAAAATATCTCTACTACAGCCAGGACCAGACATTGTGGAATCATGTAGCAAAGATATGAGCATCCAAATAAAGTTTGAGACATGAGAGTAACTGCATCTGTATTTCATACAATACATAAATACAGTGCCTTACGAGTATTTAAACCGCGCCAGAGGGCACACAATAAGTGAATACAAGAATAACTGACAACAACAAACATGAAATAAATGATCCCAGGCTTCGTTTGCTTGCCAGAGATCAGGCCCTGTGTTCACAATACCCAATATTAATTTTTAACAACATCAGACACTGAACATTAAAATCTGACAAAGAATTTTCATTGTCACTATAGGTAAAGGTGGAGTTGTTTGACTTAACACAGGCACCCCAACAAGGTGCACACCAGAAACAGATGGAACAACTTATTTCAAGTAGAGCCCAGGGCACTTGCCACAGATCTCCACCAGCACCCAGTCTAGGCTGATACTGCTGGCAACAGTACCAATTTAAGTCAACACCCAGCACTGGACACCAGTAGAGAAATCAACAACTAAAGGTATACGTGATTAGATAGAACTTTATTTCCAGTTGACCCCATGGCAGATGCCACAGATCTCCCCCAGCACCCAGTCTAGGCTGATACAGCTGGCAACAGTACCAATTAAAGTAATCACCCAGCACTGGACACCAGTAGGGAAATCAACAGCAACCAGCAATAAAACTTGCATTCTAGGAGCTGTAGTCCAACCTGCTAACTGGGCCACTGACTTCTTTAACCCCTCACTATCAGTCCATTGATTTTCATAGACAGAAAATCAATAAATACTTAAATATTTGGAACATTCAGCATCAGCTGTTGATGAAAATAAAAGCAGTTTTGTGAACACAGAGCTGGAAATACAGATGCAATTAATTCATGTTTTAAAACAAGTCTCCATTTCAATTCAAAAGAACCTGTAGCTAAACCATTCAAGCAAAACAAATATCTGAAATCAGAATATTTTCTTTAGATTTCCAAAGATTGAGTACAACCAAGTGTCCAGTTCTTATCAGTCATTAAAAATGACCAGCCAAGGTTCAGATTCTAAGGCCTGCTAGCTTTAATGATCAATAAACAGTTCCTTATATACAGCAAAAGTGTGATTTTATTGAGATTGTGAAAATCTTTGCATCCAGACCTTGCCAGTTCATGAAAATGTCTCATTCTATAGCAAGAGCCAGACATTGTAAAGATATACAGCAAACCATGCATCCAAACATAGCCAGTTTATGAAAAAGTCTCATTCAATAATAAGAGCTAGACATTGTCAAGAGATAAAACAAACCATGCATCCAGACCTTGCCAGTTCATGAAAATGTCTCATTCTATAGCAAGGACAAGACATTGTCAAGAGATAAAGCAAACCATGCATCCAGACCTTGTCAGTTCATTAAAATATCTCATTCTATAGCAAGGGCCAGACATTGTCAAGAGATAAAACAAACCATGCATCCAGACCTTGTCAGTCCATGAAAACGTCTCATTCGTTAGCAAGGGCCAGACATAGTCAAGAGATAAAGCAAACCATGCATCCAGACCTTGTCAGTCCATGAAAACGTCTCATTGGTTAGCAAGGGCCAGACATTGTCAAGAGATGAAGCAAACCATGCATCCAGACCTTGCCAGTACATGAAAATGTCTCATTCTATAGCAAGGGCCAGACATTGTCAGGAGATAAAGCAACCATGCATCCAGACCTTGTCAGTTCATGAAAATGTCTCATTCTGATAAGAGCAAGGACCAGACATTGTCAAGAGATATAAGGCTTAGAGATATAGCAAACCATGCATCCAGATCTTGTCAGTTCATGAAAATGTCTTATTCTAAAGCAAGAGCCAGACATTGTCAAGTGATAGAGCAAACTATGCACTCAGACCTTGTCACTTCATGAAAATGTCTCATTCTTTAGCAAGAGCCAGACATTGTAGAGAGGGAAAGAAAACCATGCATCCAGACCTTAACAGTTCATGAAAATATCTCTACTACAGCCAGGACCAGACATTGTGGAATCATGTAGCAAAGATATGAGCATCCAAATAAAGTTTGAGACATGAGAGTAACTGCATCTGTATTTCATACAATACATAAATACAGTGCCTTACGAGTATTTAAACCGCGCCAGAGGGCACACAATAAGTGAATACAAGAATAACTGACAACAACAAACATGAAATAAATGATCCCAGGCTTCGTTTGCTTGCCAGAGATCAGGCCCTGTGTTCACAATACCCAATATTAATTTTTAACAACATCAGACACTGAACATTAAAATCTGACAAAGAATTTTCATTGTCACTATAGGTAAAGGTGGAGTTGTTTGACTTAACACAGGCACCCCAACAAGGTGCACACCAGAAACAGATGGAACAACTTATTTCAAGTAGAGCCCAGGGCACTTGCCACAGATCTCCACCAGCACCCAGTCTAGGCTGATACTGCTGGCAACAGTACCAATTTAAGTCAACACCCAGCACTGGACACCAGTAGAGAAATCAACAACTAAAGGTATACGTGATTAGATAGAACTTTATTTCCAGTTGACCCCATGGCAGATGCCACAGATCTCCCCCAGCACCCAGTCTAGGCTGATACAGCTGGCAACAGTACCAATTAAAGTTATCACCCAGCACTGGACACCAGTAGGGAAATCAACAGCAACCAGCAATAAAACTTGCATTCCAGGAGCTGTAGTCCAACCTGCTAACTGGGCCACTGACTTCTTTAACCCCTCACTATCAGTCCATTGATTTTCATAAACAGAAAATCAATAAATACTTAAATATTTGGAACATTCAGCATCAGCTGTTGATGAAAATAAAAGCAGTTTTGTGAACACAGAGCTGGAAATACAGATGCAATTAATTCATGTTTTAAAACAAGTCTCCATTTCAATTCAAAAGAACCTGTAGCTAAACCATTCAAGCAAAACAAATATCTGAAATCAGAATATTTTCTTTAGATTTCCAAAGATTGAGTTCAACCAAGTGTCCAGTTCTTATCAGTCATTAAAATGACCAGCCAAGGTTCAGATTCTAAGGGCTGCTAGCTTTAATGATCCATAAACAGTTCCTTATATACAGCAAAAGTTTGATTTTATTGAGATTGTGAAAATCCTTGCATCCAGACCTTGCCAGTTCATGAAAATGTCTTATTCTATAGCAAGAGCCAGACATTGTAAAGATATATAGCAAACCATGCATCCAAACCTTGCCAGTTCATGAAAAAGTCTCATTCAATAATAAGAGCTAGACATTGTCAAGAGATAAAACAAACCATGCATCCAGACCTTGTCAGTTCATGAAAATGTCTCATTCTATAGCAAGGGCCAGACATTGTCAAGAGATGAAGCAAACCATGCATCCAGACCTTGCCAGTTCATGAAAATGTCTTATTCTATAGCAAGGGCCAGACATTGTCAAGAGATACAGCAAACCATGCATCCAGACCTTGTCAGTTCATGAAAATGTCTCATTCTAATAAGAGCAAGGACCAGACATTGTCAAGAGATATATAGCTAACCATGCATCCAGACCTTGTCAGTTCATGAAAATGTCTTATTCTATAGCAAGGGCCAGACATTGTCAAGAGATGAAGCAAACCATGCATCCAGACCTTGCCAGTTCATGAAAATGTCTCATTCTATAGCAAAGGCCAGACATTGCCAAGAGATAAAGCAAAACATGCATCCAGACCTTGCCTGTTCATGAAAATGTCTCATTCTATAGTAAGGGCCAGACATTGTCAAGAGATCTATAGAGCAAACCATGCATCCAGACCTTGTCAGTTCATGAAAATGTGTCATTCTCATAAGAGCAAGGACCAGACATTGTCAAGAGATAAAGCAAACCATGCATCCAGACCTTGTCAGTTCATGAAAATATCTCATTCTATAGCAAGGGCCAGACATTGTCAAGAGATATATAGCAAACCATGCATCCAGACCTTGTCAGTTCATGATAATGTCTCATTTTATAGCAAGGGCCAGACATTGTCAAGAGATAAAGCAAACAGTGCATCCAGACCTAGCCAGTTCATGTTAATGTCTCATTCTTAAGCAAGGGTCATACATTGTCAAGAGGTAAAGCAAACCTTGCATCCGGACCTTGTCAGTTCATGAAAAGTCTCATTCTATAGCAAGGGTCATACACTGTCAAGAGATAAAGCAAACTATGCATCCAGACCTTGCCATTTCATGAAAATTACTGATTCCATAGCAAGGCCCATAAATGGCTTAGAGATGTAGCAAACCATGCATCCAGATCTTGTCAGTTCATGAAAATGTCTTATTCTAAAGCAAGAGCCAGACATTGTCAAGTGATAGAGTAAACTATGCACCCAGACCTTGTCAGTTCATGAAAATGTCTTCTCTTTAGCAAGAGCCAGACATTGTAGAGAGGGAAGAAAACCATGCATCCAGACCTTAACAGTTCATGAAAATATCTCATACTACAGCCAGGACCAGACATTGTGGAATCATGTAGCAAAGATATAAGCATCCAAATAAAGTTTTAGACATGACAGTAACTGCATCCGTATTTCATAAATACATAAATACAGTGCCTTACGAGTATTCAAACCGCGCCAGGGGGCACACAATAAGTGAATACAAAAATTACTGACAACAACAACAAATATACAAAATAAATAATCTCTGGCTTCATTTCACTGCCAGAGATCAGGCCCAGTGTTCACAATACCCAATATTAATTTTTAACAACATCAGACACTGAACATTAAAATCTGACAAAGAATTTTCATTGTCACTATAGGTAAAGGTGGAGTTGTTTGACTTAACACAGGCACCCCAACAAGGTGCACACCAGAAACAGATGGAACAACTTATTTCAAGTAGAGCCCAGGGCACTTGCCACAGATCTCCACCAGCACCCAGTCTAGGCTGATACTGCTGGAAACAGTACCAATTTAAGTAATCACCCAGCACTGGACACCAGCAGGGAAATCAAGAACTAAATGTATGCATGGATAGAACTTTCTTTCCAGTTAACCCCATGATAGATGCCACAGATCTCCCCCAGCACCCAGTCTAGGCTGATACTGCTGGCAACAGTACCAATTTAAGTAAACACCCAGCACTGGACACCAGTAGGGAAATCAACAACTAAAGGTATAAATGAATAGATAGAACTTTATTTCCAGTTGACCCTACAGCAGGTGCCACAGATCTCCCCCAGCACCCAGTCTAGGCTGATACTGCTGGCAACAGTACCAATTTAAGTAATCACCCAGCACTGGACACCAGTAGGGAAATCAACAACAAGGTATACATGAATTGATAGAACTTTATTTCCAGTTGACCCTACAGCAGGTGCCACAGATCTCCCCCAGCACCCAGTCTAGGCTGATACTGCTGGAAACAGTACCAATTTAAGTAATCACCCAGCACTGGACACCAGCAGGGAAATGAAGAACTAAATGTATGCATGGATAGAACTTTCTTTCCAGTTAACCCCATGGTAGATGCCACAGATCTCCCCCAGCACCCAGTCTAGGCTGATACTGCTGGCAACAGTACCAATTTAAGTAATCACCCAGCACTGGACACCAGTAGAGAAATCAACAACTAAAGGTATACATGAATAGATAGAACTTTATTTCCAGTTGACCCTACAGCAGGTGCCACAGATCTCCCCCAACACCCAGTCTATGCTGATACTGCTGATATCAGTACCAATTTAAGTAATCACCCAGCACTGGACACCAGTAGGGAAATCAACAGCAAACAGCAATAACACTTGCATTCCAGGAGCTGTAGTCCAACCTGCTAACTGGGCCACTTACTTACTTAACCCCTCACTATCAGTCCATTGATTTTCATAGACAGAAAATCAATATTACTTAAATATTTGGAACATTCTACATCAGCCATTGATGAAAATAAAAGCAGTTTTGTGAACACAGAGCTGGAAATACGGATGCAATTAATTCATGTTTTAAAACAAGTCTCCATTTCAATTCTAATAAAGACAGCTAAACCATTCAAGCAAAATAAATATCTGAAATCAAAACATTTTGTTAAGAAATCCAAAGAGTACAACCAAGTGTCCAGTTTCTCTCAGTCATTCCAAATGACCAGTCCAGGTTCAGATTCTAAAGGCTGCTAGCTTTAATGATCAAAGAACAGTTCTTTTTATACAGCAAAAAGCCTGATTTTATAAAGATTGTGAAAATCCTTGCATTCAGACCTTGCCAGTTCATGAAAATGTCTCACTTTATAGCAAGGGCCAGTAATTCTAAGGAGATATAGCAAACCATGCAGTCAGACCTTGCCAGTTCATAAAAATGACTCATTCTATAGCAAGCGCCAGATATTGTAAGGTGATATGGCTAACCATGCATCCAGACCTTGCCAGTTCATGAAAATGTCTCATTCTACAGCAAGGGACAGTCATTGTCAAGAGGTAAAAGAAAATCATGCATCTAACCTTGTCAATTCATGAAAATGTCTCAATCTATAGCAGTGGCCAGACACTGCCAAGACATACAGCAAACAATGCATCAAGACCTAGTCAGTTCATCATAATGTCTCGTTTTATAACAAGGGCCAGATGTCATGAGATATAGCAAACCATGCACCCAGACCTTATCATTTCATGACAATGTCAAATTCTTTATTAAAAAAAAACCAGACATATTCAAGAGATATAGCAAACCATGCATTCAAACCACATTAGTTCATGAACATGTCTCATTCTATACCAGGGGCCAGAGGTGTCAAGAAATATGCATGTAGATCTTGATGGTTCACGAAAATGTCTATAATATAGCAAGTGCCACACATTGTAAAGTAATAGAGAAAATCATGCATTCAGACCTTGCCAGTTCATGAAAATGTCTAACCTATAGCAAGGCCGGAAATTGTCAAGTAATAGAGCAAACCACGCATCCAGACCTTGCCAGTTCATGAAAATATCTATTCTAAAGCAAGGGCCAGACATTGTCAAGAAATATAGCAAAACATAAAACCAGACCTTACCAGTTCATGAAAATGTAAAGTAAAAGAGCAAACCATGCATCCAACCTAAATAATCCATTTTTGTTTTTTACTTTTCAAAGCAATCATCTGACAACAAACAATGTCAATGAAAACATGAGTATTAACAAATCAATAGCCGACATATTGTATTTGAAATGGAAACTTTATAGTCCAAAACATGTTTTTCTTGACATTATAATCTTAATGAAGTTTTTGATATATGAGTAATTGCATCTGTATTTCATACAATACATAAATACAGTGCCTTACGAGTATTTAAACCGCGCCAGAGGGCACACAATAACTGAATACAAGAATAACTGACAACAACAAACATGAAATAAATGATCCCAGGCTTCGTTTGCTTGCCAGAGATCAGGCCCTGTGTTCACAATACCCAATATTAATTTTTAACAACATCAGACACTGAACATTAAAATCTGACAAAGAATTTTCATTGTCACTATAGGTAAAGGTGGAGTTGTTTGACTTAACACAGGCACCCCAACAAGGTGCACACCAGAAACAGATGGAACAACTTATTTCAAGTAGAGCCAAGGGCACTTGCCACAGATCTCCCCCAGCACCCAGTCTAGGCTGATACTGCTGGCAACAGTACCAATTTAAGTAAACACCCAGCACTGGACACCAGTAGAGAAATCATCAACTAAAGGTATGCATGAATAGATAGAACTTTCTTTCCAGTTGACCCCATGGCAGATGCCACAGATCTCCCCCAGCACCCAGTCTAGGCTGATACTGCTGGCAACAGTACCAATTTAAGTAATCACCCAGCACTGAACACCAGTAGGGAAATCAACACCAGCCAGTGATCAAACTTGCATTCCAGGAGCCATAGTCCATCCTGCTAACTAACAGTCCATTGATTTTTATGGACAGAAAATTAAAATTACAAAAATATTTCAGTGGTCAAATTTAATGTCAAATCTGACATCCAGAATCAACCATTCATGAAAATAAATTCAGTTTTGTGAACACAGAGCCAGAAATACAGATGCAATTAATTCATGTTTTAAAGCAAGTCTCCATTTCAATTCTAATAAAGACAGCTAAACCATCACGAGCAAAACAACTTTGAGAAATCAAAACATTTTGATCAGTTTAGAATTCCAAATATTCAGCACAACCAAGTACCTTGTCCCTTTCAGTCATTCAAAATGACCAGTCAAGATTCAGATTCTAAAGGATGCTGGCTTTAATGATCAAACAACCATTCTTTTTATAGAGCACAGAGACAGATATTATCAAGATATTGAAAATCCTTGAATCCATACCTTGCCAGTCATGGTTACGAGTGTCTGTCTCTATTGCAAGGAGTCAGCCTTTACAATGATACAACATAACATTGCATCAACACCATACACGGTCATGAGTGTCTGTCTCTATTGCAAGGAGTCAGCCTTCACCAACATAACATTTCATCATTGACATACAAGGTCATGAGTGTTTGTCTCTATTGCAAGGAGTCAGCCTTTATAATGATACAACATAACATTGCTTCAACACAATAGTTATGGTCATGAGTATCTGTCTCTATTGCAAGGAGTCAGCCTTTACAATGATACAACATAAAATTGCATCAACAGCATACACGGTCATGAGTGTTTGTCTCTATTGCAAGGAGTCAGCCTTCACCCACATACAACATAACATTTCATTATTGCCATACAAAATCATGAGTGTCTGCCTTTATTACAAGGACTCGGCCTTCACCAACATACAACATTTCATTTTATCATTGTCATAAAAGATCATGTGTGTTTATCACTAATGCAAGGACTCACCCTTCACCCACATACAACATTACATTACATCATTGCCATACAAGGTCATGTGTGTATGTCTTTATTGCAAGGAGTCTGCCTTCACCCACATTCAACATAACATTACATCATCGCCATACAAGGTCATGAGTGTTTGTCTCTATTGCAAGGAGTCAGCCTTTACAATGATACAACATAACATTGCTTCAACACCATAGTCATGGTCATGAGTGTCTGTCTCTATTGCAAGGAGTCAGCCTTTACAATGATACAACATAACATTGCATCAACACCATACACGGTCATGAGTGTCTGTCTCTATTGCAAGGAGTCAGCCTTCACCAACATAACATTTCATCATTGCCATACAAGGTCTTGAGTGTTTGTCTCTAATGCAAGGAGTCAGCCTTTACAATGATACAACATAACATTGCATCAACACCATACACGGTCATGAGTGTTTGTCTCTATTGCTAGGAGTCAGCCTTCACCAACATAACATTTCATCATTGCCATACAAGGTCATGAGTGTCTGTCTCTATTGCAAGGAGTCAGCCTTCACCAACATAACATTTCATCATTGCCATACAAGGTCATGAGTGTTTGTCTCTATTGCAAGGAGTCAGCCTTTATAATGATACAACATAACATTGCTTCAACACCATAGTTATGGTCATGAGTGTCTGTCTCTATTGCAAGGAGTCAGCCTTTACAATGATTCAACATAAAATTGCATCAAAACCATACACGGTCATGAGTGTCTGTCTCTATTGCAAGGAGTCAGCCTTCACCCACATACAACATAACATTTCATTATTGCCATACAAAATCATAAGTGTCTGCCTTTATTTCAAGGACTCAGCCTTCACCCACATACAACATTTCATTACATCATCATCATTATAGGTCATGTGTGTTTTTCACTAATGCAAGGACTCAGCCTTCACCCACATACAACATAGCATTTGATCATTGCCATTCAAGGTCATGAGTGTCTGTCTTTATTGCAAGGAGTCAGCCTTCACCCACATACAACATAACATTACATCATTGCCATACAAGGTCATGAGTGTTTATCTTTATTGCAAGGAGTCAGCCTTTACAATGATACAACATAACATTGCTTCAACACCATAGTCATGGTCATGAGTGTCTGTCTCTATTGCAAGGAGTCAGCCTTCACCAACATAACATTTCATCATTGCCATACAAGGTCATGAGTGTTTGTTTCTATTGCAAGGAGTCAGCCTTTACAATGATACAACATAACATTGCTTCAACAACATAGTCATGGTTATGAGTGTCTGTCTCTATTGCAAGGAGTCAGCCTTTACAATGATACAACATAACATTGCATCAACACCATACACGGTCATGAGTGTCTGTCTCTATTGCAAGGAGTCAGCCTTCACCAACATAACATTTCATCATTGCCATACAAGGTCATGAGTGTTTGTCTCTATTGCAAGGAGTCAGCCTTTATAATGATAAAACATAACATTGCTTCAACACAATAGTTATGGTCATGTGTATCTGTCTCTATTGCAAGGAGTCAGCCTTTACAATGATACAACATAAAATTGCATCAACAGCATACACGGTCATGAGTGTTTGTCTCTATTGCAAGGAGTCAGCCTTCACCCACATACAACATAACATTTCATTATTGCCATACAAAATCATGAGTGTCTGCCTTTATTGCAAGGACTCAGCCTTCACCAACATACAACATTTCATTACATCATCGTCATAAAAGATCATGTGTGTTTATCACTAATGCAAGGAATCACCCTTCACCCACATACAACATTACATTACATAATTGCCATACAAGGTCATGTGTGTCTGTCTTTATTGCAAGGAGTCTGCCTTCACCCACATACAACATAACATTACATCATCGCCATACAAGGTCATGAATGTTTGTCTCTATTGCAAGGAGTCAGCCTTTACAATGATACAACATAACATTGCTTCAACACCATAGTCATGGTCATGAGTGTCTGTCTCTATTGCAAGGAGTCAGCCTTTACAATGATACAACATAACATTGCATCAACACCATACACGGTCATGAGTTTCGTCTCTATTGCAAGGAGTCAGCCTTCACCAACATAACATTTCATCATTGCCATACAAGGTCATGAGTGTTTGTCTCTAATGCAAGGAGTCAGCCTTTACAATGGAATAACATAACATTGCATCAACATCATACACGGTCACGAGTGTCTGTCTCTATTGCAAGGAGTCAGCCTTCACCAACATAACATTTCATCATTGCCATACAAGGTCATGAGTGTTTGTCTCTATTGCAAGGAGTCAGCCTTTATAATGATACAACATAACATTGCTTCAACACCATAGTTATGGTCATGAGTGTCTGTCTCTATTGCAAGGAGTCAGCCTTTACAATGACAAAACATAAAATTGCATCAAAACCATACACGGTCATGAGTGTCTGTCTCTATTGCAAGGAGTCAGCCTTCACCCACATACAACATAACATTTCATTATTGCCATACAAAATCATGAGTGTCTGCCTTTATTGCAAGGAGTCAGCCTTCATCCACATAAAACATTTCATTACATCATCGTCATAATAGGTCATGTGTGTTTTTCACTAATGCAAGACTCACCCTTCACCCACATACAACATAGCATTTGATCATTGCCATTCAAGGTCATGAGTGTCTGTCTTTATTGCAAGGAGTCAGCCTTCACCCACATACAACATAACATTACATCATCGCCATACAAGGTCATGAGTGTTTGTCTTTATTGCAAGGAGTCAGCCTTTACAATGATACAACATAACATTGCTTCAACACCATAGTCATGGTCATGAGTGTCTGTCTCTATTGCAAGGAGTCAGCCTTTACAATGATACAACATAACATTGCATCAACACCATACACGGTCATGAGTGTCTGTCTCTATTGCAAGGAGTCAGCCTTCACCAACATAACATTTCATCATTGCCATACAAGGCCATGAGTGTTTGTCTCTATAGCAAGGAGTCAGCCTTTACAATGAAACAACATAACATTGCTTCAACAACATAGTCATGGTTATGAGTGTCTGTCTCTATTGCAAGGAGTCAGCCTTTACAATGATACAACATAACATTGCATCAACACCATACACGGTCATAAGTGTCTGTCTCTATTGCAAGGAGTCAGCCTTCACCAACATAACATTTCATCATTGCCATACAAGGTCATGAGTATTTGTCTCTATTGCAAGGAGTCAGCCTTTATAATGATATAACATTGCTTCAACACCATAGTTATGGTCATGATTGTCTGTCTCTGTTGCAAGGAGTCAGCCTTTACAACGATACAACATAAAATTGCATCAACACCAAACATGGTCATGAGTGTCTGTCTCTATTGCAAGGAGTCAGCCTTCACCCACATACAACATAACATTACATCATCGCCATAAAAGGTCATGTGTGTTTTTCACTAATGCAAGGACTCTTACACATACAACATTACATTACATCATTGCCATACAAGGTCATGTGTGTCTGTCTTTATTGCAAGGAGTCAGCCTTCACCCACATACAACATTACATTACATCTTGGCAATAGGTCATGTGTGTTTTTCACTAATGCAAGGACTCAGCCTTCACCCACATACAACATAGCATTTGATCATTGCCATACAAGGTCATGAGTGTCTGTCTTTATTGCAAGGACTCAGCCTTCACCCACATACAACATAACATTGCTTCAACACCATAGTCATGGTCATGAGTGTCTGTCTCTATTGAAAGGAGTCAGCTTTTACAATGATTCAACATAACATTGCATCAGCACCATTCACGGTCATGAGTGTCTGTCTCTATTGCAAGGAGTCAGCCTTCACCCACTTACAACATAACATTACATCATCGCCATAAAAGGTCATGTGTGTTTTTCACTAATGCAAGGACTCACCCTTCACCCACATACAACATTACATTTCATCATTGCCATACAAGGTCATGTGTGTCTGTCTTTATTGCAAGGAGTCTGCCTTTACAATGATACAACATAACATTGCTTCAACACCATACACGGTCATGAGTGTCTGTCTCTATTGCAAGCAGTCAGCCTTCACCCACATACAACATAAAATTACATCATCACCATACATGGTCATGTGTGTCTTTCACTATTGCAAGAAGTCAGCCTTTTCCCACATACAACATTACATTACATTATCGCCATACAAAACACGAGTCTAATACATTAATGAATAATCCTACATCCAGATCTTATTAGTGCACAAGTTTCTTACTCTAGAAAATAGTCAGCCATTACCCAGATATTAATTAACCATCTATCTGGACCTGAACAGTCCGGAAGTGTCCTACTACATAGAAAGGAGTCATCCATTATCCTGCTTATTTGATACCACAGTCAACATAGGCAGGAGGTTATGTCAAACTTGAAGAAATTTTTCAAATAAAAAAATGTAGTAGGTAGGGTTTATAGCAAAATAATATTTTTAAGCTCAAAGAATTTCAGTGACAGAAGCTCAAAAGGATGATAGTCATCCTTCAGGTAATGACCATGCTTAATGAGAGTTTACATTGTGTAGATGGTCATGACTCTAACCCTGTCTCCAGTTAATTGATTTTACCATTAGAACTTCATTGGCAAACCTAACTAAATTAAATTTTAAATGATTAACAAAGAATTTCTAATAAATGCCCCAACCCATTTCCTGTAACTCAAAAATAATATAAACATGCAGATTAATTTGTTAACTTGAAATTATCTAAGATCATGGCACAGTTGAAGTAAATAACAAAACTGAAACTGATCTTAAGAACACATATAATAATTCCACTAAATTGGTTGATGGAACCAACTGTCTCCCATGAAAATTCTCACAAAGTCTCCAAAGTACATTGATATGGCAGCCAAAATCCTGTCCATGGCATGAATGTAAATTATGCCAATCCCTGTTCATTGTATGTTATATTTACAAACAAATATGTCTTGGTATGGAAACAACTTTAAAAAGCTATTGCAGAATTTCTGTGGGACTGTGATAACAAGCTTACCAAACTGCCACAAAATACTGCTGTCAATAATGAAGTTTTGGTTGCAGTTTATGGGCCATACATCCAGATATACTGGGGCAATCTGGCCAGTTTCAAAACTTTCAACCTATTAAGAATCAAACCTTGACTTAGGCTTTCCAATTAAGACAGCATCAGCATTTAAGCAGATGCTGTTAATTTTATCAAAGAACAGCAAGTATTAAGTGCGGAGAATGTTAAGGCTGCTGCTTGCTGCCACAATGTGTTTCCTTTATACCTTCAGCTTTTAAAGCAGGCATGTACAAATATTAACAACCCTCAGCTTTTAAAGCAGGCTTGTACAAATATTAACAACCGTCAGCTTTTAAAACAGGCTTGTACAAATATTAACAACCGTCAGCTTTTAAAGCAGGCATGTACAAATATTAACAACCTTCAGCTTTTAAAACAGGCTTGTACAAATATTAACAACCTTCAGCTTTTAAAACAGGCATGTACAAATATTAACAATCTTCAGCTTCTAAAACAGGCATGTACAAATGTAAATATTATCATTATCTAATAATAGTAGCTGTTAATAATATAAATCTTTCAAACATGTGATGATGAGTTTACCTAGAAAATATTGAAGAAATTATACAACCCCTCAGAAAGGACACTTTTTAGGGCATTGCAGAAACTTGGGTTCATATGTGCATTATTAATACAGAAAGTAGTTATATAGTCAAAATTTGTTTATTTATTGCAATATTTTTATATTGCGATTATCAAAACTCGTTTAACATGCAACAAAGTATGAATTTCACAAAATTATTTTAGAGACTGTGTTCAGTGTTTCAGATTTCAAAATGATTTTTTATAACAACACCAATACTGACAGACATTGGAAATAAATCAGTACAATTAATGATCACCACTAATAAATGGGATTAAGTGCAATCAGTAATCACAGAAATTCTGACTACACTTAATTTTATCAATTACAGGGTTTAGCTGCCTGGTAATCATGATTATTTTACAATTCTTCAGATTGCAGCAGTATGATTGATATCATTATTGACTATAGCACCATACTTTATACATATAACTTATCTGTAAGTGTGCAAATGATGCTGCAACTAAAATGATTTTTTATAACAACACCATTACTGACAGACATTGGAAATAAATCAGTACAATTAATGATCACCACTAATAAATGGGATTAAGTGCAATCAGTAATCACAGAAATTCTGACTACACTTAATTTTATCAATTACAGGGTTTAGCTGCCTGGTAATCATGATTATTTTACAATTCTTCAGATTGCAGCAGTATTATTGATATCATTATTGACTATAGCACCATACTTTATACATATAACTTATCTGTAAGTGTGCAAATGATGCTGCAACTAAAATGATTTTTTATAACAACACCATTACTGACAGACATTGGAAATAAATCAGTACAATTAATGATCACCACTAATAAATGGGATTAAGTGCAATCAGTAATCACAGAAATTCTGACTACACTTAATTTTATCAATTACAGGGTTTAGCTGCCTGGTAATCATGATTATTTTACAATTCTTCAGATTGCAGCAGTATTATTGATATCATTATTGACTATAGCACCATACTTTATACATATAACTTATCTGTAAGTGTGCAAATGATGCTGCAACTAAAATGATTTTTTATAACAACACCAATACTGACAGACATTGGAAATAAATCAGTACAATTAATGATCACCACTAATAAATGGGATTGAGTGCAATCAGTAATCACAGAAATTCTGACTACACTTAATTTTATCAATTACAGGGTTTAGCTGCCTGGTAATCATGATTATTTTACAATTCTTCAGATTGCAGCAGTATGATTGATATCATTATTGACTATAGCACCATACTTTATACATATAACTTATCTGTAAGTGTGCAAATGATGCTGCAACTAATATGTTGTTCAGGTAACTTGAAAACATGTTGTTAAAGGCCATAAAATGGTTGCAATGAGATCAAATTAAATATTTTTACCAACAATATTTCATTTTGTTTTTAATTTTATATCTTATTGGTAAATAAATTGCTGTTCAGTTACCCTCAGATACTGTGTTAGAATAAGAAAAGTAAGATAGGTCTTCAGTTGAATGTTTCATGCTGGGAAACTTTGTCAAAATAAAACAAAGTTAACATGGTACTGTTGGGAAGACAGTATGATAAACTAAGCACAAAAGGGTCCAAACTATGCAAGTTGTGATCTTCACTAACAATACATTTTGGCTAGGAATTTGGTAGTTGGATAAGAAATACCAGTCATTTTATATTTGGCAGACTTTTTATCTTCTCCACCCCACCTCAATCCAACCCCCGTATTCAGTACAAAATTATAAATTCAAATAATGTCTTTTTGTAACAGACATAATTAGAAACCAAAATCACAACATTATGAAAAAATATGCTTTGACATGATATTCTAAAACTGTTAAAGCATCTAAATGAAAAATACTTCAATTTGATATATTTTCCCAAATTTTAAATAAAATACCAATATTCCCAATTCTATGGATATGGGTCATGTTCATAAATTTGAAAGGAGAACCCAGACAAATAAGAAATGGCTTATGTTGTGGCCAACATCAACATTTTGTGACTTCATCCAAATTACAACGAAAGCATAACTGTCAAGTAAGAACAAATAAGAACTTGTCCTAAAGATTTAACGTATATCACAACCCTTAGTCTTAAGCAATATAATCTGAAAGTATGTTAATGGAAAACAAGAAAAAGTCGTCGCCCCGCGCCGAAAACCAGGTTTTCATTTAATACTTATACTTTTGTAAAGAAAATATCTGATATGAAGAAACTGAACTTCTATTTTTAGCAACAGTGACATTGATCTTGATCACAGACTTCTGAGTAGAAATCCGAGTTGCGTCTTGGTATCAGCTACCCAAAGAAAGTTTGGTGTCAATAGATCACAGCTAACCCAAGTAATAAGGAGAAACCTAATTTTCTATTTTAAGCAAAAATGACATAGACCTTTATCACAGACACATGGGTATCAATCCTAAGTAGTGTCTTGATATAAGCAACCCACAAACCAAGTTTGGTGTCAATAGGCCAAAGAAAACTCAAGCTATTGAGCAGAAACAGAATTTCTATTTTTAGCTACAGTGACCTTGAGCTTTATCACTGGCGCCTGGGTAGCAATCTCAAGCTGTATCTTGATATTAGATACCAACACTAAGTTCGGTGTAAATATACCAAAGCAAACTCAAGTTATTGAGGGAAACTGAATTTCTATTTTTAGCAACAGTGACCTTGACCTTGATCACAGATACCTGTGGCAATCCCAAGCTGTCTTTTGATATCAGCTACTCATATACTAAGTTTGGCATCCAGAGGTAAAAGCAAACTCTAGTTATTGAGGGAAAGCTGAATTTCTATATTTAGCAAGTGACCTTGACCTTTATCACAGACACCTGGGTAGCAATCTCAGCCTGTTTATATAAGCTACCCACAAACCAAGCTAAGCGTCAACAGGCAACTTGGCATCAACAGATAACATTCACAAAATACTTAACAAAAAATCTAAGTCAAAAAGGGGCATAACTTTTGGAAAACTCAGTCAGGGGTTATGAAACTTGACCTGGTAATTGGTACTGTGATGTGAAACAATTATGTAAAGTTTCAAAGCTATACCTTGAATGGTAACTGAGAAAAACACACAACTTTCACAAAAAAATTAACAAAATTTCTATGTGAAAAAGGGGCATAACTTTGTCAAAATACAGTCAGGGATTATGAAACTTGTCCTGATAATTGGTATTGATATGTCAGACAACTATGTTAAGTTTCAAAGTTGTACCTTGAACGGTTACGGAGAAAAACAAAACTTTCACATAAAACTTCACAAAATTTCTAAGTGAAAAAGGGGCATAACTTTGTCAAAATACAGTCAGGGATTACGAAACTTGTCCTGATAATTGGTATTGATATGTCAGACAACTATGTTAAGTTTCAAAGTTGTACCTTGAACGGTTACTGAGAAAAACACAACTTTCACAAAAAACTTGACAAAATGTTGACGCCCGCCCGCCCAACGACATACCCCAATCTAATAACCAGGATTTTTCTAAAGAAAACCTGGTTAAAAACCTGGTTAAAAATTTTAAAGGCAAACTGATGTGCTTTTTCTATGCCAAATTGTGAAAAGATGGCTAAGGTCAGGACTTAAAAGCTGATTGTTATACAATGGGGATTCAGGATCAAATTCTGTTAGAAAATTTAATTTCAATGAGAAACATCTAAATGTAACAAACAGAAAGAGAGACAAACACAACATTCTTGTAGCAAGTTAACAGTAAGCAGAAGCACATCACTGAACATTTCACAGTTGTTTCTGTTAAACAGACAAAGAAAGTTACTCATTTCATTCCATTTACATACATACACATGAGAAAATGTTTATGACATATGATCAAAGGTCTTGTACAACAATTAACTGCAGATTTGTACAATTATAGCAGGCCATGTTTGGGAAGTCTTCTCACTGGACTCATGAAACTGTAGATCACTTTTTTTCATTATAAATTAATGTTATAATTGGATTTAACTAAACTTCAAAAATACCTCATACTAAAGGACAGGAATAGAGTACAAACCCCTTAAAATGAAATAAAGACATTTTGCCAAAGGTTACCAAAACATTCAACATTCATGATCCAACATGATCTCCTAGTCACTATGCCAACTGTGGAATAAGTTAAGCTGAAATACAGCTTGATGTAAAATACAGCTACATGTAAAATGTATAAGTATATATTAAAAAAAATAAGGACCAGTAGAAAACCTGTGAATCTGACTTGATGTGCTGTATCATTTATTTATAAGGTACGACAGAAGCCACACAAACCAAACACATCTATGCAAAGTGACACAGACAGCCCTACTAGTTAGTGTACTTCACAAGGTGTTTCAAAACAATACACTAAGTATTTAACCCAAAATACCAGGCCAAATTTGCAAGAATACAAACACTACACAGGCAGAAATACTATATACTATGTTATCCATGTTTTTGTTTTATGACCAAATAAACCATGATTATTGCATATATATTTGTTTGTTCTATAACAACAGGTGTGTAGCTTGCCAAAAGTTGTGCGGCTTCAACTTGTGACAAACTAGCAACATCCATGTGTACAAAACGAAACAAAATATACATTCCAATAACTTCAGGTTGTAACCCAAATAAGCAGGCCAAATTTATAAAGAATTAAAGAATATTCCACATCAGTGAACTGGTTCATGAAACCCTAATAGAAATAGATTTGATTAAAACTTTAAAATTTTTATGAAAGACTTCAAACCAATAAAGACAGATATACAATACTAATAAGTAAAATAAGCTGGTGACACTGGTGTTTTACGACCAAAGCTACATCAGTAATTGTATATTTTGTTTTCTTGATTCTGTTAGTACATGTACATGTATGTAAAGCTTGCCAAAAGTTTATGCGGCTTTAACTTTTCGCAAACTAGCTACATCCATGTGGTACTTACTAAAAAGAAAACACATACACAATAACATGTGTAGTTTTTATGTAAATATAATGAAAATATTTATTACAAATGTCTGGGATGGGCCAAATGCAAAATGTAAAGTTTATAAAGTACTAGTAAATATTATTCAATGTCACTAAAACATTTAATTGTTAAATTATTTAATAGATTTATAGTATTGTGCACAGTGGCATATTGATCCAGTTTTTTCTCATCATTCCTGACCTTCAGCTGAGTACCTCAAATAAATCTCCACTCTTCCTATTCCTATGCCAACTAACCTGTCATTTTTATAAACTAAATATTTGACCAACAGGTGACAGGCTATTACAAATGCACCGTTTATCCAACATAATTTCCAAATCTTCTTATAATTGTTATTGAAAAAATTTATCGGCTGAACTAAAGCAACTAGATTACATGTACACTTACTGAATCTGCGTCAGACTCTGTGTGCAAGCAATTACAAATTCAACATGGTGAAATATTCAATGGAATGAAATGTTTAATTTCTGCCTTTCCTACTGAATCAACTAGAAAATTATCTTCAATATACTTTGGCTTACTGTTAACCATGCCCGAAAATAATGAATGTTTAACCCTTTCAAAAATGTAACATTAGATATTTCTGCTGAAAACAGAAATAGGAAACCTAAATGAACCTCAGTCCTTGTGGATGGATGTGATCAGCTGAAATATAGCTACATGAACACTTACTGCATCTGTCCATGCGCAGGCAATTAGGGAATAACTGCGGGGTTGGTAAAATCCAATATGGCCGACACCACATTAACCAAACACTTCTAAAGCACAGTGTCGCACATAATATAACTATGTCAAAACATGTAAACTAAATAAACCTCAGTACTAGTGTATGAACGACATCAGCCTAAATGAAGCAACATGTACTAACTGAATCTGCATTCGTGGTTGGTATAATACAATATGGCAGAAGCCACACACACCAAACACATCAGCTGCACAGTGTCACAGGATGGCCTTTCTGTGTTCTTTAAGAGGTATATTTCAACATCATACTTAAAATGTTCATGTAACAAGAGGGTCCATGGGACCCTGGGTCGCTCACCTGCTAACATCTGTTCAATGGTTCGGACAAAAATTAAGACCACTAGAGTGCGGACAAGCTTTTTCTAAAATTTGACCTAGTGACCTAGATTTCAAGGTCACATGACCCAGTTTCGAACTTGACTTAGATATCATTGAGATAAACATTCTGACCAAGTTTGAAGAAGATCACATCTAAATTAAGACCGCTAGAGTGCGGACAAGCTTTTTCTATAATTTGACCTAGTGACCTAAATTTCAAGGCTACATGACCCAGTTTCGAACATGACCTAGATATTATTGGGATAAACATTCTGACCAAGTTTGAAGAAGATCTGACCAAAATAACGATCACTAGAGTGCGGACAAGCTTTTTCTATAATTTGACCTAGTGATCTAGATTTCAAGGTCATATGACCCAGTTTCGAACTTGACCTAGATATCATTGGGATAAACATTCTGACCAAGTTTGAAGATCGGACCAAAATTACGACCACTAGTGTGCGGACAAGCTTTTTCTATAATTTGACCTAGTGACCTAGATTTCAAGGTCACATGACCCAGTTTCGAACAAGACCTAGATATCATTGGGATAAACATTCTGACCAAGTTTAAAGAACATACCAAAATTACAACCGCTAGAGTGCAGACAAGCTTTTTCTTTAATTTGACCTAGTGACCTAGATTTCAAGGTCACATGACCCAGTTACGAACTTGACCTAGATATCATTAAGATAAACATTCCGTTCAAGTTTAAAGAAGATTGAACTATAATTAAGACTGCTAGAGTGTGGACAAGCTTCTTCTACAATTTGACCCAGTGACCTAGATTTCAAGGTCATATGACCCAGTTTCGAACTTGACCTAGATATCATTGAGATAAACATTCTGACCAAGTTTGAAGAAGATCGCATCAAAATTAAGACCGCAAGAGTGCGGACAAGCTTTTTCTATAATTTGACCTAGTGACCTAAATTTCAAGGCTACATGACCCAGTTTCGAACATGACCTAGATATTATTGGGATAAACATTCTGACCAAGTTTGAAGAAGATCTGACCAAAATAACGATCACTAGAGTGCGGACAAGCTTTTTCTATAATTTGACCTAGTGACCTAGATTTCAAGGTCACATGACCCAGTTTCGAACTTGACCTAGATATCATTGGGATAAACATTCTGACCAAGTTTGAAGATCGGACCAAAATTACGACCACTAGAGTGCGGACAAGCTTTTTCTATAATTTGACCTAGTGACCTAGATTTCAAGGTCACATGACCCAGTTACGAACTTGACCTAGATATCATTAAGATAAACATTCTGTTCAAGTTTAAAGAAGATTGCACTATAATTAAGGCTGCTTGAGTGTGGACAAGCTTTTTCTACAATTTGACCCAGTGACCTAGATTTCAAGGTCATTTGACCCAGTTTCGAACTTGACCTAGATATCATTGAGATAAACATTCTGACCAAGTTTGAAGAAGATCGCATCAAAATTAAGACCGCAAGAGTGCGGACAAGCTTTTCTACAATTTGACCTAGTGACCTAAATTTCAAGGTTACATGACCCAGTTTCGAACATGACCTAGATATTATTGGGATAAACATCCTGACCAAGTTTGAAGAAGATCTGACCAGAATTGCGAACACTAGAGTGCGGACAAGCTTTTTCTATAATTTGACCTAGTGACCTAAATTTCAAGGTTACATAACCCAGTTTCGAACTAGACCTAGATATTATTGGGATAAACATCCTGACCAAGTTTGAAGAAGATCTGACCAAAATTACGAACACTAGAGTGCGGACAAGCTTTTTCTATAATTTGACCTAGTGACCTAGATTTCAAGGTCACATGACCCAGTTTCGAACTTGACCAAGATATCATTGGGATAAACATTCTGACCAAGTTTGAAGAAGATCGGACCAAAATTATGACCACTAGAGTGCGGACAAGCTTTTTCTTTAATTTGACCTAGTGACCTAGTTTTAAGTGTCACATGACCCAGTTATGAACTTGACCTAGATATCATTAAGATAAACATTCTGTTCAAGTTTAAAGAAGATCGCACCATAATTAAGGCTGCTAGAGTGCAGACAAGCTTTTTCTACAATTTGACCCAGTGACCTAGATTTCAAGGTCACATGACCCAGTTTCGAACTTGACCTAGATATCATTGAGATAAACATTCTGACCAAGTTTGAAAAAGATTGGACCAAAATTCCGTCCGCTAGAGTGCGGACAACAATTGTGGACGGACGGACGGACGACGGACGAACCCCCCTCACAAAAGCTCACTACGTGACAGGTGAGCTAAAAAGGGGTTTTCCTCTCAAATTTGTGAAATATTATTTATCATTTTAAAGATTTTGGTTTTTAGTAACATCTGCATACAAAACAAACTTTTATTTAAAATGATAATTGTTCACCAAGGAAATGGAAAATAATGATTAATCAAACTGGGAATGCAGCATAGTACCAGCTACAAATCTACCCAAAAAAATTAAAAGGATTCATTTGACCTTTTAAGCAGTTTAAACCTAAAAAAATAAAGCTCTTTTTTATGTTTCAGGCCAAAGACTGCCAAAAATCCATCATTATTGCTTATCACACGTACAGTGTCACACCCAGACCAATCACAGCAAATGTACACTCAAGCAAAGACCAGTATGATAAGAACAACAAATGTCTGAAGCCACGTCAACCAAACACATTCAATATAGTGTCAAAGACGGCATAACTGTGTTTAATCAACATTGTATTTTTACTCGTTTAATGTTGATGGTGGTATATAAAGTGTTTCATTGAACAGCTGAAAGCCTTAAAGAAAAACAAAGCTTTTTCTTATTCTTCCAATTGTTGATTCAAGAGAATGTTGAAATTGATGTCACTCACAATTGCGCTATTTTAAGCTTTAAAACTGTAAAGTTTATCTTTCAAATGAATAAAGATGATCTGTTGAGGATCATTACAGACCTTACATTTACAGATAATCTGAAGATCATTACAGACCTTACATTTACAGATAATCTGAGGATCATTACAGACCTTACATTTACAGATAATCTGAGGATCATTACAGACCTTACATTTACAGATAATCTGAGGATCATTACAGACCTTACATTTACAGATAATCTGAAGATCATTACAGACCTTACATTTACAGATAATCTGAGGATCATTACAGACCTTACATTTACAGATAATCTGAGGATCATTACAGACCTTACATTTACAGATAATCTGAAGATCATTACAGACCTTACATTTACAGATAATCTGAGGATCATTACAGACCTAGCTTTTACAGATAATCAGAGGATCATTACAGACCTAGCTTTTACAGATAATCTGAGGATCATTACAGACCTAGCTTTAACAGTTAATACAAGGATCATTTCAGGTCTAGCTTTTACAGATAATCGGAGGATCATTACAGACCTAGCTTTTACAGATAATCGGAGAATCATTACAGACCTAGCTTTTACAGATAATCTGAGGATCATTACAGACGTTGTAAGCCGTAACAGACAGTCTTTTCTCTTACATAGTGGACAGTAACATCCATGAGTATCATTTTAGCCCCATGTTTATAGACAAACAAACATGGACAATGATCATCCATTTAGCACAATTTAGAAATCAGATAATCATATTAAATATTAAATGTTATCTCACTGCATAATAATTGATAATTGCTTGGCCTAAAATCATATGTTTTTCTCCTGTTTCACAGTATTGCACATAAGCATCAAATGATTATGTAATTATATGGTGTTATAGACAATAATAACACAAACAGAAACCATTTTAGGCTCTGCTTTACCCTCATACTTATAAACTGGCAATCATTTGTCTCCCGCATAACTCCACAATAGGGCCCAAAAGAGATGACGTAGCTTCCGACTGTACTCATCAACAAGAGCCATGTTACACATGGTCAATCCCCCTGCGGAAAAAGTTACCTGAAGGTTATACTTTCGTATAATTTACCTGGAGAGGAAATCCTTTTAAGTTTCGGAGTTAAGCTACGGACAAAATTTATAAAGTAAATCTGATAAAGGGGAATAACTTTTAAAAAAGGGGAAGGTAGAGTTATTGGACTTGCACACTCCACTATCTACTAATGTGCTCTGTCAGTATATGAAATTTGAATAAAATCCCTCAAGTAGTTTTTGAGAAATGCTCTGGACAAAATTTATCAAGTAATTCTGATAAAGTGGAATAACTCTAAAAATAGGCATGGTAGAGTTATTGTTCTTGCACACTGCACTACCTACCAATGTGCTCTGTCAGTGTATGAAGTTTGAATAAAATCCCTCCAGTAGTTTTGGAGTTATGCTCCAGACAAAATTTATCAAGTAAATCTGATAAAGAGGAATAACTCTAAAAAGGCAAGGTAGAGTAATTGGACTATGAAATTTGAATAAAATCCCTCAAGTAGTTTTTGAGAAATGCTCTGGACAAAATTTATCAAGTAATTCTGATAAAGTGGAATAACTCTAAAAATAGGCATGGTAGAGTTATTGTTCTTGCACACTGCACTACCTACCAATGTGCTCTGTCAGTGTATGCAGTTTGAATAAAATCCCTCAAGTAGTTTTGGAGTAATGCTCCAGACAAAATTTATCAAGTAAATCTGATAAAGAGGAATAACTCTAAAAAGGCAAGGTAGAGTAATTGGACTATGAAATTTGAATAAAATCCCTCAAGTAGTTTTTGAGAAATGCTCTGGACAAAATTTATCAAGTAATTCTGATAAAGTGGAATAACTCTAAAAATAGGCATGGTAGAGTTATTGTTCTTGCACATTGCACTACCTACCAATGTGCTCTGTCAGTGTATGAAGTTTGAATAAAATCCCTCATGTAGTTTTGGACTTATGCTCGGGACAAAATTTATCAAGTAAATATGATAAATAGGAATGAGTCTTAAAATAGGCTTGGTAGACTTATTGTTCTTGCACACTGCACTACCTACCAATGTGCTCTGTCAGTGTATGAAGTTTGAATAAAATCCCTTAAGTAGTTTTGGACTTATGCTCGGGACAAAATTTATCAAGTAAATATGATAAATAGGAATGACTCTTAAAATAGGCATGGTAGAGTTATTGTTCTTGCACACTGCACTACCTACAAATGTGCTCTGTCAGTGTATGAAGTTTGAATAAAATCCCTCAAGCAGTTTTGGACTTATGCTCCGGACAAAATTTATCAAGTAAATATGATAAAGAGGAATAACTCTAAAAATAGGCAAGGTATAGTTATTGTTCTTGCACTCTGCACTACCTACCAATGTGCTCTGTCAGTGTATGAAGTTTGAATAAAATCCCTCTAGTAGTTTTTGAGTTATGCTCCGGACAAAATTTATCAAGTAAATATGATAAAGGGGAATAACTCTAAGAATAGGCAAGGTAGAGTAATTGTTCTTGCACACTGCACTACCTACCAATGTGCTCTGTCAGTGTATTAAGTTTGAATAAAATCCCTCCAGTAGTTTTGGACTTATGCTCTGGACAAAATTAATCAAGTAAATATGATAAAGGGGAATAACTCTAAGAATAGGCAAGGTAGAGTTATTGTTCTTGCACACTGCATTACCTACCAATGTGCTCTGTCAGTGTATGAAAATTGAATAAAATCCCTCCAGTAGTTTTGGACTTATGCTCCGGACAAAATTTATCAAGTAAATATGATAAAGGGGAATAACTCTAAGAATAGGCAAGGTAGAGTTATTGTTCTTGCACACTGCACTACCTGCCAATGTGCTCTGTCAGTGTATGAAGTTTGAATAAAATCCCTCCAGTCGTTTTTTTTTAACCAAGATCACTAAAATAATCACGAGACGTTGCCCTCTTTGTCTGCATTGATCGTAGCAGTAACCCCAATGCTTCCCCTCCACCACCCACCTCCCAATTACAGAATTTCATGAGTTTGTGAGAAATTTCAATCCTTGAAAAATAAAGAAAGCAGTGCAAGCTGAAAAATTATTTCAGTAAAAAAAACATAAACTGATAAAGTTGTTGAATTATCATGTAAAATCAAACTGCTGAACACACACCACTTACATGTTCTTTGTATATGACATAAGCCTCATATGGTGGCTGTCCAATCTCTCTGGTACCCGGCCTATGGGAATCCTCTGAAACAATGTTCACCAATGACAGAGAGTATGTTAAAACCTGTGATCCCTCTAATATCTCCATGTTAGCCATTCTAGGGAAATCCTCTGATACAATGTTCATCAATCACAGCGAGTATGTTAAGACCTGTGATCCCTCTTATATCTCCATGTTAGCCATTCTATGGGAATCATTAAACACAAAGTTCATCAATCACAGAGAGTATGTTGTACAATCCATTCAATATCTGGTGCACAGTTCATCTGATCTGCAATGTATCCCACATCTTTATATACCTCTGGATATGCGGGCACTCTTTGAACTGATTCTTCACTGGCTGACCACTGTAGTTCTCTGAAATGATATAATCAGAAGATAAACGAACACTGCCTGGCATTTAAATTACATCAGCTGTGCAGCTTTGACAATATAAATTGAGTCATTGATTTGCAAGCTTGGGGCAAAATTCTGTTAAAATATTTGGGATGTCCTCAAAATGAGATCATGGGCATTTATTTGAAGTATTATGTGAAGGGAGACAACTCAATTAGACTTGTGTTCTGGACTGTTTCACTGTGCATGTCTGTACTTATCAGTTTATTTTCTGATTATGACGGAGAAATAGTCTAACTTGTGTTCATGTTATGCTATCTGGGGAGTAACTTCATATTAAAGGGCATGCGATTCTAGTCACTAATAGAAATAAAATAACCATAAACTGATTGTCAAAATTCTGGAATCATCATGCCTTGTATAGGCTAGGGCAGTAAAAGATTTTATTAAATCACTGTAAAATAACTCTTATAAGACAATATAAAATCTTGCTTCAAAATTTTAATAAAATAAATAAATTATTCTTAATTCAATGCAATTTACTAGTAAAATCGAGTTGCTGAACACACCACTTACATGTTATCTTGGGTGTTGTGTATGACATAAGCCTATGGGAATCCTCTGATACAGGTACCCGGAGTATGGGAATCCTCTGATACAATGTTCACCAATCACAGCGAGTATGTTAAGACCTGTGATCCCTCTAATATCTCAATGTTAGCCATTCTATGGGAATCATTAAACACAAAGTTCATCAATCACAGAGAGTATGTTGTACAATCCATTCAATATCTGGTGCACAGTTTATCTGTCACAGATTATGTTAAGATCTGCAATGTATCCCACATCTTTATATACCTCTGGATATGCGGGCACTCTTTGAACTAATCCATCACTGGCTGACCTCTGTAGTTCTCTGAAATGATATAATCAGAAGATAAACGAACACTGTCTGGCATTTAAATTACATCAGCTGTCCAGCAGAGGAACATGCTTTGACAATATATAAATATTACATGTCTGACAGGGTGACAGTAAAATTGTCAACTTGAGGAAATACTGTCAACCCAGGCGAAGCCGAGATTGACAGTATTTTCGAAAGTTGACAATTTTACTGTCACCCTGTCAGACATGTAACATTTATTTTATTATACTGCAAAACTATTCAAACCATGAACAACTTTATTCAATACTGGTATTTTAAATCTGCCTCGTTTATGGTAGAAAAATGTTTGTTGCTTTTCATTATTGTTGTCTGTTTACAACGGAAATGTAAAAATAGATATTGCGCATGCGCGAATGGTACAGTATAATTTTCGAACATTCCGTACCTATGGTAGTGGGTGACAGCATTTTTCCGACAGTAAATTTTTTTTGACAGTACTTATGTCACGGTGGCCTATGGAAGATTAACATTGTAAATGAAATTGAGGTATAATAATATAAATTGTGCCAGTAGGAGAAAGTTGCAAATCTTTGATTAACAAGCTCTGGGCAAAATTCTGTTGAAATATTTTGGATGTCCCCTCAAAATGAGATAATGGGTATTTTAGTATTATTTATGTGAAGGGAGACAACTCAATTAGACTTGTGTTCTTGATTGACTGTTTCACTGTGCATGTCTGTACATCAGACAGTTTATTTCTGATAATGACAGTCTAACTTCTGTTTATGTTAAGCTATCTTGTGTGTAACTCTTCATATTAAAGGGCATACAGTTCTAGTCACTAATAGAAAACGTGTAATTAGAATATATGTCTTTTGACATTCTATAGAACTCCAGGAATGTTTCAAACAATCCTGTAGGAACTGAAAATATCAACAGGCAGTGCTCTGCCTTGTCTGATACCGATATTGTACTTTCAAAGGTAAAAGCAACAGTAAGTTTCATGTGAAGGTCATTTAAAGGGCCATATACAAAAACTGGTTTATCACAAGTTATCATTAACATTAAGTTTCAGTCAAGTCATAATTAAGTCTTAATTAAATGCAATATAATTGTATTTTTGCACAGTATACTCACCACTTACATTTATAGTATGTGTTGTACACGACATAAGCACAGTATTGCTGTCTGTCCAACAACTCTGGTACCCTGTCTGTGGGAATTCTCGAACACAAGGTTCACAAATCTCACGGAGTATGCAGTACAATCTGATCTCTGGTATAAAGTACATCAATCACAACAGGTGTGCTGACACTGTCACAGCAGGCTCTTCTCTGGATAGGCCGACAACGGAGGTTTCCTGAAGTGATATAATAAATTCTAAATAACCACTGCCTTACATTAAACCCAATAATACATGCTTGACTATATGCATTTTGTCATTAGGAACAAACTGATCTGGATCTACACTGGTCGCACATGCGAAAAAAGGCGTATGTATGGAGGAAAGGGTTAATTGTATTTTTGCACAGCTATACTCACCACTTACATTTATAGTATGTGTTGTACATGACATAAGCACAGTATTGCTGTCTGTCCAACAACTCTGGTACACAGTCTGTGGGAATTCTCGAACACAAGGTTCACAAATCTCACTGAGTATGCAGTACAATCTGATCTCTGGTATAAAATACATCAATCACAACAGGTGTGCTGACACTGTCACAGCAGGCTCTTCTCTGGACAGGCTGACAACGGTGGTTTCCTGAAGTGATATAATAAATTCTAAATAACCAATGCCTTACATTAAACCCAATAATACATGCTTGACTATATGGATTTTGTCATTAGGAACAAAAATCTGCATGTCATTAAATTATTACCAATGGGCAAATTCCGATGAAATATTTTTGATTCATGTAAGGAAGACTTTCTTATTAGACTGGTTAAGGTGCTATGGCAGTTGTCATTGCACTGTCATCAATAAAAAGGAAATATATTTGCACAAATTAATGTTATTAATTAATTTTTATTTTACATACATTAAAAAAAGTTAAAAACAGTTAAGAACAAGAAAAAACGTCCCCACGCCCCAAAAACCAGGTTTTCATTTAATAATTATACTTTTGTAAAGAAAATATCTGGTATGAAGAAACTGAACTTCTATTTTTAGCAACAGTGACCTTGATCTTGATCACAGACTTCTGAGTAGCAATCCCTAGTTGCGTCTTGGTATAAGCTACCCTAAGAAAGTTTGGTGTCAATAGATCACAGCTAACCCAAGTAATAATGAGAAACCTGAATTTCTATTTTTAGCAACAGTGACCTTGACCTTGATCATAGACACCTGGGTAGCAATCCTAAGTAGTGTCTTGGTATAAGCTACCCACAAACCAAGTTTGTTGTCAATAGCCCAAAGCAAACTCGAGTTATTGAGCAGAAACTGAATTTCTGTTGTGACCTTGACCAAAATGCGACCAATGAAGATCCTGATCAGATGGCACGGATGTGCCAACTGATCTGGATGTACACTGGTTGCACATGCGAAAAAAAGGCATATGCATGACGGAAAGGGTTAATTGTATTTTTGCACAGCTATACTTACCACTTACATTTATAGTATGTGTTGTACATGACATAAGCACAGTATTGCTGTCTGTCCAACAACTCTGGTACACAGTCTGTGGGAATTCTCGAACACAAGGTTCACAAATCTCACTGAGTATGCAGTACAATCTGATCTCTGGTATAAAGTACATCAATCACAACAGGTGTGCTGACACTGTCACAGCAGGCTCTTCTCTGGACAGGCTGACAACGGTGGTTTCCTGAAGTGATATAATAAATTCTAAATAACCAATGCCTTACATTAAACCCAATAATACATGCTTGACTATATGGATTTTGTCATTAGGAACAAAAATCTGCATGTCATTAAATTATTACCAATGGGCAAATTCTGATGAAATATTTTTGATTCATGTAAGGAAGACTTTCTTATTAGACTGGTTAAGGTGCTATGGCAGTTGTCATTGCACTGTCATCAATAAAAAGGAAATATATTTGCACAAATTAATGTTATTAATTAATTTTTATTTTACATACATTAAAAAAAGTTAAAAACAGTTAAGAACAAGAAAAAACGTCCCCACGCCCCAAAAACCAGGTTTTCATTTAATAATTATACTTTTGTAAAGAAAATATCTGGTATGAAGAAACTGAACTTCTATTTTTAGCAACAGTGACCTTGATCTTGATCACAGACTTCTGAGTAGCAATCCCTAGTTGCGTCTTGGTATAAGCTACCCTAAGAAAGTTTGGTGTCAATAGATCACAGCTAACCCAAGTAATAATGAGAAACCTGAATTTCTATTTTTAGCAACAGTGACCTTGACCTTGATCATAGACACCTGGGTAGCAATCCTAAGTAGTGTCTTGGTATAAGCTACCCACAAACCAAGTTTGTTGTCAATAGCCCAAAGCAAACTCGAGTTATTGAGCAGAAACTGAATTTCTGTCGTGACCTTGACCAAAATGCGACCAATGAAGATCCTGATCAGATGGCACGGATGTGCCAACTGATCTGGATGTACACTGGTTGCACATGCGAAAAAAAGGCATATGCATGACGGAAAGGGTTAATTGTATTTTTGCACAGCTATACTTACCACTTACATTTATAGTATGTGTTGTACATGACATAAGCACAGTATTGCTGTCTGTCCAACAACTCTGGTACACAGTCTGTGGGAATTCTCGAACACGAGGTTCACAAATCTCACAGAGTATGCAGTACAATCTGATCTCTGGTATAAAGTACATCAATCACAACAGGTGTGCTGACACTGTCACAGCAGGCTCTTCTCTGGACATACTGACAACAGTGGTTTCCTAAAGTGATATAATAAATTCTAAATAACCACTGCCTTACATTTAAAATTAATACATGCTTGACTATATACATGTATTCTGACATTAGGATGCATGTCATTAAAGTTTTAAGTATTACCAATGGGCAAATTCTGATGAAATATTTTCGATTCATGTAAGGAAGACAGTCTATTAGACTAGTTAAGGTGCTTTGCAATGTCATTGATAAAAAAGGAAATATATTTGCACAAATTTATGTTATTAATGTATTTTTATTTTACATACATTAAGGAAGGTTAAAACAGTAAAAAATAGCTAGATCTTAATATTCACTAAAATGCTATATACATCCCAACACAAAAAAATAAGCAATACTTTAAGTCTAGCTATTTTTCTTTACTTTTCTAATATTCTTAAAGGGAGATATATTTCAAACCAATATTTTATAAAAAAAAAAAGGATATATAAATGGTGTTTACTATCCTATGCGACGTGCATAGGTTAGCTATTTTTGTATTTCGTAAAGTCGTGGTGGTTATTGGGATTGTCACAAGATCACATCAACCAAAATACGCATTCTGTGTACCTTGCCGACTATCAACGTCGCCATTTGTTTCAAAATTCCTAGGCCACCACGAATAGTAAGCTCAGCAATGAGCTAAATATAGAACGATGGCTAAATATAGAATGTATTTTTGTATAGGGATTTCTTCAGCGGATTGTTTTCAGGTCCGGTAAAATGGTAAAATTAACCGAAAACTTCCTCCTGGAGGGTTTGAAATGTAGAGTTTAGTAAAAAGTACACGTAAGTGTTACATAGATCGATGTGTTTACGATTTTACTGAGTACACCTGCTCCACCCTGCACATCTCTTTAACATATGTAAAGCTAAATCTCCTGGAAAGGTTCCCAGAAATATGGCATATTATGGAGATTGTGGGTTCAAATTTGACAAGGGATGATATTCTTCTACAATATCCTCAGTCAACATACCAGGGCTTTTCATCATTATATAACAGAGGCCTATAAAAGGCCTTTTTCCAATCCAAAAATATAGTATTTTTTCCCAATTGTGGCAGAAGCTCTTTCCAAAATGCTAGGTAAGATGTCCAAAAATGGTTAAAACTCCTGGGAGGAGTGTTTGAAAATTGAAGTCTGGAAAATAAAGTGCATAATAAATTTGATTTAAATTAAAAATACCTATTACTATTCAATTTCATAAAGTAGAACCCATCTTTTATTTAATTTTGTTTTCCCAAAATAAACAATTAATGCCCATAAATTTCTCAATTGGGAAGGCCAGGGCCTCTTCCCAATTTTCTGATAAAAAGCCCTGCATACAGCATAACCTCTGGTTTCAGCACAGAAATCATGAGTAAAATTGAGGTATATTAAATAAGTCTAAACTAAATGCAAAAGAATTCAAAGGTAAAAGAAAGTATGCTCTAGCAATGACAGACTCCTGAACTGGAAATCTTATCAACATGTGGGAAAAACCTGGTTTCAACCTAGGAGTGTTACACTATTGTCAAGCATGAAGAATACAAGTTGCAAGAACCATCTTTTCTGTCAACTAGATTTTCGAACCAAATGGGTTAGGTAGACATTCAAATGTCATAAGGGTCTTTTTATCAAAATAGTGGAATTCTATGTCAAATATAGTCAGCCTGTTTACATAAGAATTGAATGTTTTTAGTTAAGTATAAGTTTGTTATTAATATTATTATGCTGTTTCTGTCATCTAATGGATGCATGACATAGATGGGGTTGTTAAATTATCATTTCCAGGGGCCACAACGGGCAGATTGAATTATAATTTTGACGGTAATAAGATAAATACATTGGAGTTTGATTATTTAATCATTTATGTCGACACAAATGATGGTGAAAACGCTCGTAGTGTACAGTGATATCATTTTATTTGATGATGGCCTAATTTTCATGTATTTCATGCGCGGACCGGTGCGCGAATTTTAAACCTAAGCTAAAATTTAACAATATAGTTCCACATACTTATATGAAACATGGTAATGTCCGAATGGACCTACACTTTAGTTTAGTTGCCTGTATCGCTATTTTATATAAATTTGGGGTATTGAATAATTCTATTCATAAAGGAAATAAAATTAGTTATTACTGTCGCATTTCTTTTAGAATAGTTTAAATGTTACTTCAAAACTGTAACGACAATTAAGTCCATGTTTTTATGTCAGAATAAGTCACGGTTTATTCGTTGTCATCTCGTCAGTTTACTTTGACACCTAAAAACTTTTTAAAATTTATAAACCCTTTTTAAGTAATTGTTTTACAATTTATTGACACTTTTGAACTTAAAACGGGTACGCAATTTTCCAATCCATTTATATTATGAAGGGCCCAGACAGATGAATCATACGGGGGCCCCATGTCACTTAGCAGCGCTGAATAAACAGCAGTCCGATAATTGACTAACAAAGGAATTGGTAACTGACAGGGGCCAACTGACACGATTAGCCCGCTTGTTCAAACAAGAGGGCCATGATGGCCCTGTATCGCTCACCTGAGTACAAAAGTACTTTCAGCTTTACCCCAGGGCCAACATTTAAATAATGCTGGTAAAGGGTCTCTTTACAATACTCAACACGAAATATCTAAGGTCTAGTCGCATTAGGGGTGTAGTTTGACACTAGCAAACATTCTACATGTCTTCAGTTCTTACTATTTACCTCTATGTAAAAATTGATAAGCCACTGGGTGGGGCCAATTTGAGCCTGGGGTCATATGTATAAACGTGGTAAAGGTCCACAAAGTGATGTTACATGTAAAAATTCTAAGCTCTATGTGTTATGGTTCTAGAGAAGAAGACTTTTACAAGATTTTTCCTATATATTTCTATGTAAAATGAGCGACCCCTGTGGCGGGGCAAATTTTGACCCAAGGGCCATAATTTGAACAACTTTGTTAGAGGTCCATTAGACAATGTTTCATGCCAAATATCTAACCTCTAGCCATTGCGGTTTTGGAGAAGAAGATTTTTTAAGTTTTTGCTATATATTGATATAAGGAAAACCCATGACCTCTGGGGCGGGGAAAATTTTGACCCCAGGGCCATAATTTGAACAACTTTGTTAGAGGTCTATTAGACAAAGTTTCATGCCAAATATCTAACCTCTGGCCATTGTGGTTCTGGAGAAGATTTTTTAAGTTTTTGCTATATATTGATATAAGGAAAACCCATGACCTCTGGGGCGGGGCAAATTTTGACCCCAGGGCCATAATTTGAACAACTTTGTTAGAGGTCCATTAGACAATGTTTCATGCCAAATATCTAACTTCTAGCCATTGCGGTTTTGGAGAAGAAGATTTTTTAAGTTTTTGCTATATATTTATAAGGAAAACACATGACCCCACCCGGGCGGGGCCAATTTTGACCCCAGGGCTATAATTTGAACAATCTTGGTAGAGGACCACTAGGTGATGCTACACACCAAATATCAAAGTTCTAGGCCTTACGGTTTCAGAGAAGAAAATTTCATGTTCAAAATCTATTTTTATCCTCTGTGACCTAGATAGGCAATGGACTGGAACCATTTGAACAATTTTGGTAAAGCTTCATGCAAGTAACATTCCTGCCAAGTTTCAGCAAGATTGGCCCAGGAGTTCAGGAGAAGAAGTCGTTGACGACGCACGGACGGACGACGGACATCAGGCGATCACAAAAGCTCGCCATGAGCACTTCATGCTCAGGTGAGCTAATAAACAAGAGGTAACAACAACGGGGAGGTCAAATGTCGGTTAAAAATATGATTTTTGGTTTGTTTGTTTTTTGAAATTGGTTTTGTTCGAATTAAAGTCCGCGCGAAACAGTCTTTTTCAGGGATTGCACGAAATTTCATGCCAGCGAAATTAAATGATACCAGGGCTGTTTAAAAAAATGGCTGGTTTGGGTTTTCCTGGTATAAAAATGTACAACAAACAGTTACTTCCATTTTCCTACTTTGCAGAGGTGTCTCATCATGCCCTTTAAAGATTTGTAAAGTTTCATCAAAATAGCACCATCCGTTAAAAAAATATTCTAAAATAAAGGGCAAAAAAATGTCAGGAGTGTGACAAAAAAGTGTGACACTTTTCAAAATCACATTTGTTCAGACAATTATTTTACAGAAAGCTTGAGTAAAGACAAGTTTTAGTGTTGTTTTAGTTAAAGGGGCATTTATTAGGCATCAATAAATGATAAAATTAAGCATATTATACTTAAAATAATCAAAATTTATGCTATTAAGTCAAGTGTGGTAGATTAGAAAATACCTCAAGAAAATCAATACCTCTTTGCTTTATAAATTAATAGGACTTTTAAGATTAATAGTACCAACCAGTTTGGACTTTTTAAGAACTTAAATTCTTTATATTTTTTTCACTTCACTTGCCATTTTTCAAATGACAATATCTCAGCAACCAGTTGACCGATTTCAAAAATCTTTCAGTTTTGTACTCAGTTTCAATAAGCAAAAAATTCAGAATAACAAGTTTGGAATTTGAACAAACTTTAATTTTTCACTATTTTTTCACTTTTCCAGCCATTTTTTTTTAAACAGCCCACCACAGTATGTAACTGTATTCTGCCTGACTTTGGAAATCTTTAGCAGTTTTTTTACTTCTTCAACGACCTCCCCAAAAGGGTACCATTCCCAAAGCTTACAGGAGTCTTCCCAATTCAATCAGGGGACCTTTCCCAATCCCCAAAACTACTGTTCCCAACAACAATCAGTGTTGTTTCCCTGTTCACAAAAGAGCTTTTTGCAAGGAATGTTGCACAACGTAATCAAATCGTACCGTACAAACGGCCCCCCTCCCTTTTCAAATGCAGATTTATGTCACATTAATTGCATCCTCAATGTAACTTTTCTTGCCAATTTAGATCTAAATTATTTTTCCATAGACAGACAGTCATTGGATTGGCAGTAACTTAATTCTGGATTAACAATTACATCACTTACAGCTTTCCAGTTAAGGAACCAGACCTTATGAATATGATTCTGTGTGAAGCTGATTAAAACCCCAAGTTTGAATTTACAAAAAATTATGAAAAAATCCCAATTGCGCTTATTTTGCGACTAATTTTTTCCCAATTTCAAGGTTTTACAATGCAAAAATTTCCCAATTGTAGGTGAAGGGGACCCTTTCCACCATTGGGGAAAAAAACGCTGATCTTGTTGCTACAATCAGAAAAACAAACAGGTCTACAGTTGTTTGCCCAGCTCCGGAGGATTTGTTAGATCCAGAGGATTCCGAATATTACTCACGTATTTCCGGTTGACGCCTGTTGGCGGCGAAATGTATCTTGACAATTATTTTAGTCAAACATTGAGTTACATTTGTAGTGATTTTCAGAAACATTGATAAACATTAAGTTTATGAAATAGAAATTCAAAACGTGCCAGGTATGGTAATTTTGCATGAGTGAGTCGTGTTGGAAAACTGCGTTCTATAAATAGTTGAGAGACCAACATTCCAAACGTCAATTATGTTGCAAAAGCTGAATAAATTTTTAATGTGCAATCATTACAGATGGTATTAATCCAAATATTGGCTGAATAAACATGTTTATTTGTACAAAATTTTCTGCGCAAGGAGGGTGACCCCCTTTGACCAGTTCCGGTGGATCATGCACATTTATTCATGATTTTTCTTGACGAGGCCCCAAATGGAGGAGCTTCTTGCAAACACGTTAGTTATGAAAAAAAATAAGGAGGAAACAATTTTAATTATTTGTGGATATGTTTGGTCAGAAAATATCCCCCAAAAAAGTGTTTACAACACGACTCACTCATGCAAAATTACCATACCTGGCATGTTTTGAATTTTTATTTCATTAACTTAATGTTTATCGATATTTCTGAAAATCGCTACAAATATAAATCGATGTTTGATTAAAATAATTGGCACCAACCAGAAATACGTGAGTAATATTCGGAATCCCCCAGAACTAGCAAATTCTCCGCAACCTTCAGAAAGCGCCCCGAGTCGCTTGCAACATTGTGTAGCTCTGTACTGTAGGCAGTTCTTTTCAATTTAATGCTGGAATCCACGCAAGAGCTGCATTTACATGAACATTGGTATATTCAAATTTCAACATCAACTTCCAAGGAAACATCCATTGAAGGTTTGATTTTGAAGTGATGGTAGCCTTATATTACCGAGTGTTGTACATTAATTCTAAGCTATTCATTGTAATATTTAATGCAGATGTTGACCTTTTGGAATTTTACTTTACGAAAAAAAAAGTTCATAAAATGAATTACAAGGTGTTGCAGCTGAACCAATGAAAAGAAATCCCCTTTGGCGCCCCTAGCTATGATTTTTTACATATGACTCATTTTCCACCGGAAGTGACAAATGCTCGTCGGAACTAGCTAAATGACAACAGCGATAAGTCAACAATTTGCAGACGATTTTTAAATGAAACGTAAAAAACGAAAATTCTATTTTATAGAGGAGATATTTTCCTACTTATATGCAAAAAACATCGTCCCTAGCATCGACCGTATAAAACAGTTTATGTACAAAATATGAAAAACCCACCGGAACCGGACAACTAACTGTATAAATTTATGTTCTGCAGGCAGGGTTTTTTCCTTAAGTTTAACAATCTAATGCCGATAGTCGGCAATCACGAAAATCACTTTCCCCAACGAAAATCACTTTCCCCCTTGTAAAATCAAATTGTTAGATCTGATTTTAGTGATAATTTGCTTTTGCCGAGAAGTTCAAGTTTTGGAGTACAGTATGGACGAGTGCAACTCTCTATGTCTCCCTCTGCGGGGGGCCTAAAATCAATCCATTATATAGCGTTTCATTAAAATTATATGGAACCTGTGCACCATACCTGCCTTTTTCACCTAACTCCTATTTTTTCCTGCACATTTTACTGTTGACACTTTCCCGCCACTTGCTTCGTTGGCCGGTTTTATAAGTCTGGTTACCTGCCCTTACGTGAGGTACCAGACTACGGTTTTATTTACATATTAAACGAACCAGCTATCGGATACTTTACGGAATTAGACGGAAACGATGGTAGACTGCATAGCTGTTGTGTCAGTTCTACGGATCTTTTCTCGTGAATATAGATACATTTGCAGCATGAACACCAGAGTGTCAAAAGTTACATTTATTATTTTACATAATGTAATAATCATATATTACCGGGTAATTATTATACTATTTACAATCAAATATAAAGCATGTTTCTGATTTCCGGTATTACACCTGCCCAGTATAACAATGGTTGCCGGAAGCCTGGAGCTGGAATGGATGCGCAGAGCTAGCTCTGAACAGGTGCCCGCATTAATTAGAAATTCCTGAGGCAGGCTACGTGGTAGACACTGTGGAGGTTCATATGGAAGTCGACGCCAAGAATGAAGACTCATTCATACCAGACACGTCGTTCGACTTAGGCCGGCATTCCATAGTTTCGTGATGTGTGATCCGTGTCCGTGTCCGCGTCCGTGTCCGCGATTTTTCACTCACCAAAAATATTGTTGGGTATATTCCATATCTCCGTGTCCGTCCGACGCAGAACGGACACGGAGGTATGGAATATACCCAACGATATCTTTGGTGAGTGAAAAATCGCGGAAACGGACGCGTAAGCAGAGATGGACACGGAATACGCATCACGGAACTATAGAATACCGGCCACGTGATGCGTGTCCGTGGCCGGTCCGTGTCCGCGATTTTTCACTCAACAAAGATATCGTTGGGTATATTCCATACCTCCGTGTCCGTTCCGCGTCCGTATTCGTGGAACGGACACTGAAGTATAGAATTTACCCAACGATATCTTTGGAGAGTGAAAAATCGCGGACACGGACACAGATCACGGATCACGCATCACGGAACCATGGAATACCGGCCTTAGCATATTGTTTGTGCCGCGTGGCGACTGTAAAAAGTCTCCCCGTACATTCAATCAGTGCTGTTCTCAATTACGTCCTTTAAAGGTAGTTTAGCACGACAGTTATGTACTATGTTAATAGTAATTCCAAAATTACTTTTGTTTTAATATTTCGGCCAGATTTGAGATGGGTGGTTTCAATTTCCCAGCCATTATAGATTTGGATATTGTTCAATCACCCCCAAGGATATACTTCCTGCTTTTTAATTTTTGCCTTTGGTGTTGTCTTTGATATGCAGGATTTATATTCTAAGATCTCCTGACAAAATTCTATTAGATCCGCCCATTGTTTTCGCGTTTATGACAAACCCATTCTTTTATCTGGCGAAAATAGGCCGCTGAACATGGAATGGTATTTATCTGAAATTACCTCATTGAAGGTTCCATGTCCACCGCAATAAGCACACCATCGTTTGGGATGGTCAAAGTTGTACTGTTTATTGGTGTAAATACTGAGTTGCGCGAGGCGGCGTGGGCAATAATATGCATTTCCATTACTGTCCATGAACAGGTTCAATCAAACCGAGCCTGCTATATTTTCATATTTGTCGTATTGGATGGCTGTCAAAGTTCCCTTTTCATCTATTTCAATATCACTTTAGCGTTGTTTGTAAAACTATCGATGCCGCCGAGTAAAAAAATGGCTTGTTGCTGAACCCAAATGAATTTTTTTTGTCTTTCTATTTTGGTTTATTTAATCATGGTTCAAGATATTTTAGGTCATAAAGAAGCAGCAATTTTAACTTTCATTGAATAAAAGAGTTTTATACTAGAGCTCGCATTTAGGGAGTGCCGTAGTTCATATTATCAGTATCAAAGAACTAAATATCTACATTTATCAGCCGAAGAAATAGAAAGATCGCCCGAATCGCAACTGGTCTCAACTTTATGTTAGATAATAATACATATCTAAATCTCAACATGTACAGTATGCATTCCAACCTTCCTAACTTATTTTTACAGAACGCATTGGGAATATTTACAAATTCAGATTTGTATCAAAGTAATAAAATTATCAATACACAGTGGCGGATCCAGGGGGGGACCCCCCCTAATTTCCCCGATTTTTTATCCCATGTGGTTCGAGGTTCGAAGTTTGTGAATACGAATAAATATTTATGGTTTCCAGAATGAAATGGAAACAAGTTTGGTACAAAATTGTTTCATTTGACGACAAAAACCTCTATGATGGTCTTGAGTGTCCAAACTTATACTTCACGCATATTACTTGCTCTCAATTCTAACCTGTGTAAACAATAAACAATAAACCAATTAACAACTTCGTACCCCTGCACACTTGCTACCGTATGTGACCAATCTGCTTAAATTTTAATCAAAACAATAAAGCAGTCAATTGTTTGTCAATGGAAAACTTAGTATTGCATGTTTCTTGCGTCCCTCAATCTATCGTCAAGGGCATTTGACAAATCACTGGACTTTTTGCAACTTATTAAAATTCGCAGTTAGAGTCTGTGGAATAAATGTTACATTCATTCTTATGCTTATATTTGCATGACAAGAAAGAAATGAAGTTTGAATAAAAATATACTGTATTTTCGATATCACGTCCGGCGGCGAGTCATCAAAGACACAAAGTAGTGACCACGAGCACAATACTGTTTTTGCCAGTATCGTTCCAGGATTTTAGTGCCAAAACCTTTACACAATCATTCGTTTCTGCTTTAATTGCTCAGAGCTTCAGTGGGGAATGAATTTCACACTGTTCACAGAAAGAAAGCATTCAATTCTCAAACAATCCCCGGCCTTAACATACTTTATATCCTACGAAGATCATGTTGGCACCGCACCGTTTTTCCAAATTATTTCAAACTAAAAACGACATTACTTGATTATTAGACTTCTTATACATTAATTTGACATTGTGTGTAGATTTTAAGTTTACGAAAACAAGATATTTTATTATTCTGACAAATTTTGACAGGACTGTGATGGAAGCCAGCAGATTATTCTGATACCTAGAGAGGAAGGTTTTTAATATTCTATGGTAGTTAAGCTGTTTAAAAATAAATAAACAACTCAAGTAACTCTCTATATTTTTTTTTAATTCAATAAAGATTTTCCACGTATATATCAACGTATAATTTCGGACAGTAAAAGAAATCGGATGTCTTTTCTCCATACACAGTGTTTACTTTACTTATTTAGTAAAGCCATCACTTTTAAAAGTTGACTATGAAATCGACACATTAACGTTCATGAATTTGTTTTATGCAAAATGATTCAAAAGATAATGATATTTTTGTCCAGTAGGAAACCAAAAGTATCTTACAGCTAATTTTCTCTCTAAATCTCTAAACCATCCCACCACAAACGGTTATTAGGAGTAGTTCAAAACCTGCTATAAAATTCCCACAAAATACCTCAGAATGCAGGACGGCATATAAATTTTCAAAATTTTTCGGGGGAGCAGGCCCGCGGACCTCCTAGATTAGTTAGAACTCTTAAAATTCACTGGAGCCTTTTACAAACATTATTTATTGAGAACCCTGGAAGTGTCCGAAGGACTGATGTTTTAGCTCAGTTGCAAATTGATGCTGTTAAAAATACGACTCGCTGAGTTGAACCCCCCTTGCCGAAATCCTGGATCCGCCTCTGATACAGTCAGTAATTTGAAAAAATAGCAACAACAAAAAAACAAACAGAAAAATATCACGTTAAGGCCCCGTCACACTATAGCGCGTTTCCACTGCGTTGCCACGGCGTTGTTAAATATGTTCCGTTGATTGTCCCTGAATTTTGATTTCAATTATAATATTAAAATATAAAACCGTCGAAAGAGACAAAATTTCCAATGTCAATATAATCAAATAGTCCATACATTTCTACCAGATAACGAGTGTATTGACCAAAATTTAAGTAAAGTCGAGTAAATTACTCCAATTTTTATAGTTTAAGGGTAAATATCACAGGTATAATGTTCTTTGGTCGGAGGAAAGTTAATCGGATTTCGTGTTAACTTCGGCGTTGGATATATTGAAAATAAAACAATCTCTGTTTAGTTGGAGTAAGATTGTAAAATAACTGGAAACTTGTAAGGTAAAATTGTTTTCATTTTTGTTTCAGCAACTGCATTTCCATGGATTCTGTCAGGAATGTCAGTCTTAACGCCGACTTCAAAAATTACTGTACTTATTGTACATTAACCTCTGTTTTACAAAACCACAAGTATACTATAACATTCTTCATTTTGATCCTGTAGCTTAAGTATTAAACAAAACAACACATTTATAACCTCACAAAGTGACAATTGATCTGTCAACATGTCTACAAAATTCACCATGACATTTAGCACCTGTAAAAGACAACTTGCAATACTGTGGCAGTTGTACTGTTTTTTTTAGAAACTTAAATAGAATAACCACAATTCAAACTAGAGACTTATTCCATGATGAGCATCTCGTTCTGTTTTTCATCTTTCATAGATGTCTGTCACATTCTATAGAATTTTAAAAATGACATGCATATATGTGCAGCTGTTACATAATATGTGCAAAACACGTGCGATTTTTGTCACAAAATACTAGTAATTAATTTATAATATAATATTCGATCTTGCATTTTCATTTCAGTAAGGGTGAAACATACAGGGCACAAAACATTTTAGCAACTAATATCATTATTGTAAGGGCCTCCGTCCAAGGCATTGTAGACCCCTCATTGTCAAAATAATGGATAAATATTTGCACTTATCGGTAATTGCATTTTACCCAAGTGCGCTAGCCTTAATGAACGTATTTATAGATACATGTATTAGGAATAATCCACTTACTTCTTTCAATCGCAAAATGTTATTAATACAGGCTTTTGAACACAAGTTTTGACTTCTAATCATAGGTTATAAGGGTAGTGCGTTCGAATCCCATGAGGGTTAATATTTCTTCGTATTTATGCCCTTATTTCAATACATATATACTGAACAAAAATGAAAACCTACCAGTTTTTAAATTCAAAACGTTTGTTCAGTGACGCTATATTTTATCTTTCATTTAATGTTTGGTATTTGCACATATCTGGAGATTCGATAAAGCGGGAAGATAATGTTATGTTTTTACAGGGATCAAGGTTATCTCCTCTTTCAGAAATAATGGTGAGATCGATAATTTGTAACATAAAAGTCCAAAACAAATTATTTGACTGTCACATTTAGCAGTTTATGGCATGAACAGAAGGAAAACACTATCGTAAAAACCCATTGATGGAAAGAAATAAGCTACAGTTCCATAAGTATTCGTTTTGGCAAATTACCTCCATTTTAATTAAAAAATGAACAAAATTCCACGCTTATTTTTTCCACAACCACGTATTCTTTTTACTTGTTTATTTTTTTAACGGATAGATACTGAACCGACAACTACCAAGATGAACGTATTGGTGATCCAATTCCTCCAGATTCTTGCATTCACTAGCATCATTAATGTAATAGGAATTGTTCCATGTTATTTTTGTCAAGTTTTCATTTTGGCTCAGTATATGTAGAAATGCAAGTTAAAATCGTTCAAGTTTTCGTCAAATAAGGTAATACCATTTGTGGTTAAAACTAATGTGCCTAAGGTTATGAAAATGAGCATGGAAACCAGTCTCAAACCTCAAGCATCTGATTGGCTGAATTGGCGACCAGTCGCCATTTCAGCCAATAGATTTGAGACTGGTTTCCATGCTCAGTTTTATAACCTTCAGCCATGATGACTATACCGTAGCTTTCTTACAGTATTCAGACGATGCCTAAGAAATTGTGCTACATGCTTTTGATTTTTATGAGAGTAAGTCCATAACTTGCGCTAGGGCTCACAAGTGACCTTAGCTCCATTTCAGTCATTCAGATGCTTGAGATTCAATTGTGATTTACAATTTGTCTCCATTTCTGAAATTCAAATACTTGAGATGTAAAAGTGGTCTGAATTTCGTTAACTTAGGCAGAGTGTTTGTGTTATTTGGTTTTAAGCACTTCAAATTTTTAAATTCAATCTCAAATAAAGCACTGAAATCTCTTTTCTTCTGTTCTGCTAAGCTTTTTCTGACTTTCTACATTTTAAATACGAGCATACAACCACTTTTTTAAGTACATCATTCTAAAATGTAACGCAGTCTGGTAACAGTCTACCTGGCGAATATTAGTCACGACCATTATTACGACAAAACCATGAAAAAGTAGTTATGCCATCACGCCCCGAGAAATAAAAGACGGTTTTCTCTGAAACTGACGGTTTATATTTTATTTTCTAGATAGTTTTGAATCAATAACAACAAGTCTCGGCAAACAATATCAGAGACATGGTGGATCAATTTGTAGAGCTTCTTATACAGTTTTCTGGTTGTAAAGTATGAAGACCAGTAAATCATCGGCGACCGTTAAATCAGTCTTGCCAGTTGTGCTGTATAAACAATAGGAAATTGTGGACAAATAGCTTGACCTCACGAGCAACTCACATGTACGTATTTAAATATTTTTTTTATAAAATTGATGATTTTACAGAATATAATAATCTGACATTTGATCGTTTAGGTTTTAACAACAACACTAACAACAACAACAATCATATTGCATTTCAACATTTACATGGTTTTGGCAATGAACATAAACAAGAAATATCTTTAAAAAAGATAAACGGCGTTGATGGAAAAGATTTATATATACATGTATATAAGAAAGACAGAAATACAGAGAGGCGAAGCAGACACAGTTTAGTTAGTTTATTTTACTTGTTTAAGCTGTTGACGAACCCTCCCTGCCTTCTTAGAATGACCAAGAGATTAAGCGACCTAATCATGACAACTTATAAATTCATTGAAAGTGCCTTTCAAAAAAATGTTGAAGCTGTTGCAACAATTTCATACAGTGATAACAAGTCGATTAAAGAAGCAATGTATTACATTAAGTCTTGATCTACATTTATTCAGTTTCAATAAAATACCTCTTGTAGAGTTAGAACTCAAGATGAATAAATGTCATTGAAATTTAATATAAATAAATAAAAACATCCTGTTACAAGAGCGAAATCTACCAACTTTTACGTAAATTAACTTTAAAAAAGTGTCAGTACTGAGTATTGAACCCGGGGCCTCCGGTTGGGAGGCGAGAGTGTTAGCCACTACACTACAATGAACATGTATTATGTACTTGAAATTAACAATCAGTATCAAAGGAACTAGAAAGGAACCAGTAAGAACTAGAAATATCTACACTTCCTTTTCGTTTTACGCTGTGTACTGTACGCAAGTTTTTACCTGACACCCAAGAATATTCCATATAAAATTGTATTTAAGCCATCAATATTGACTTAACTGGTTATTTAAATCGTAAATATGTTTTTCTCCAATACAACACCCACTAACAACCAATCGAAATAATCTATTTGATTTTTTCCGCTGCATAATAATAAAAATCTCACTAGATACCTCTCCACCCTGCTAGATGCCTCTCTGGTGTAAATAGCTACCAATCGAAATAGTTTATTTCATTTTCCCTCTGCATAATAATAGAATACGAGTATTATTTACAACATTTCATTGGTCGAAAAACTAGGTCAAAAGTGAGCTTAGACAGCTAACGCCGAAAAACAAACAAATAGATTACAGTGCTAACATGCTTAGTTTTTAACAAATAATAGAAAATACAACAACAATTGAAGAGAATTATTATGTGTACTGTCAAATAAACATATTATATTATGAACCGATTTTAACCGTCGAGATGTCTTGATTGTAATTTGTAGGCTTCCTTAAGAAATTTATATAATCTAACAATTATTCTGTGGTTTTCCGAATGAAGGACTGATTTAAATTTATTGATATTGGGCCAAGATAAACAAAAATTCTCGGTAGGAACTCCTGTCTTAAGTCTGCATAATGGGCAACGTATCAAAAAGTGGTATTCCGACTCAACTCTATTTCCGCGCCCGATCCTTTTTTCTGGACGGACGTCCGTAACGTATTTAAACGTGACAAAATTAATATTAAATCAGTCTTGCCAGTTGTGCTGTATAAACAATAGGAAATTGTGGACAAATAGCTTGACCTCACGAGCAACTCACATGTACGTATTTAAATATTTTTTTTATAAAATTGATGATTTTACAGAATATAATAATCTGACATTTGATCGTTTAGGTTTTAACAACAACACTAACAACAACAACAATCATATTGCATTTCAACATTTACATGGTTTTGGCAATGAACATAAACAAGAAATATCTTTAAAAAAGATAAACGGCGTTGATGGAAAAGATTTATATATACATGTATATAAGAAAGACAGAAATACAGAGAGGCGAAGCAGACACAGTTTAGTTAGTTTATTTTACTTGTTTAAGCTGTTGACGAACCCTCCCTGCCTTCTTAGAATGACCAAGAGATTAAGCGACCTAATCATGACAACTTATAAATTCATTGAAAGTGCCTTTCAAAAAAATGTTGAAGCTGTTGCAACAATTTCATACAGTGATAACAAGTCGATTAAAGAAGCAATGTATTACATTAAGTCTTGATCTACATTTATTCAGTTTCAATAAAATACCTCTTGTAGAGTTAGAACTCAAGATGAATAAATGTCATTGAAATTTAATATAAATAAATAAAAACATCCTGTTACAAGAGCGAAATCTACCAACTTTTACGTAAATTAACTTTAAAAAAGTGTCAGTACTGAGTATTGAACCCGGGGCCTCCGGTTGGGAGGCGAGAGTGTTAGCCACTACACTACAATGAACATGTATTATGTACTTGAAATTAACAATCAGTATCAAAGGAACTAGAAAGGAACCAGTAAGAACTAGAAATATCTACACTTCCTTTTCGTTTTACGCTGTGTACTGTACGCAAGTTTTTACCTGACACCCAAGAATATTCCATATAAAATTGTATTTAAGCCATCAATATTGACTTAACTGGTTATATAAATCGTAAATATGTTTTTCTCCAATACAACACCCACTAACAACCAATCGAAATAATCTATTTGATTTTTTCCGCTGCATAATAATAAAAATCTCACTAGATACCTCTCCACCCTGCTAGATGCCTCTCTGGTGTAAATAGCTACCAATCGAAATAGTTTATTTCATTTTCCCTCTGCATAATAATAGAATACGAGTATTATTTACAACATTTCATTGGTCGAAAAACTAGGTCAAAAGTGAGCTTAGACAGCTAACGCCGAAAAACAAACAAATAGATTACAGTGCTAACATGCTTAGTTTTTAACAAATAATAGAAAATACAACAACAATTGAAGAGAATTATTATGTGTACTGTCAAATAAACATATTATATTATGAACCGATTTTAACCGTCGAGATGTCTTGATTGTAATTTGTAGGCTTCCTTAAGAAATTTATATAATCTAACAATTATTCTGTGGTTTTCCGAATTAAGGACTGATTTAAATTTATTGATATTGGGCCAAGATAAACAAAAATTCTCGGTAGGAACTCCTGTCTTAAGTCTGCATAATGGGCAACGTATCAAAAAATGGTATTCCGACTCAACTCTATTTCCGCGCCCGATCCTTTTTTCTGGACGGACGTCCGTAACGTATTTAAACGTGACAAAATTTTGACTTCCCAAAACCCGACCCTTTTTTAATGCCCGTTGATAAATATATGTTTGAATAAAGCATATACGCTATTGTCCGTTGCCGGTATTCTACCTTTTAAAAGAAATTCGGAATTTTCAACATGGTAAGAAACCCGATAAATAACTGTAAAACACATTACGGTCTTTCTTCTGTAAAAAAGGTGGAAAATGCATATCAAGAATAGTGCGTTAAAATCCCGAATTTCAACGCTCCTTTACGTAATGGGTGAAAAATTCGGTTTATCGCAGGAAGACTGTAACGTAAAATTCCGTAAATTAATTAATCTAATTAACAGTAATTAATTTTTATGCCATTGCAAAAAATGTCATTTTTAAGTTATTACAAGGTAGATATAGGATTTTTTTAAAATAATGAATAATTGCTTTGGAGCCACTTTTTTTATTATGACAATAAAAGATGAAGAAACAGCAACACATGTAATTAGTTTTTTTTTCTTAAAATTGAACTTTTTAAAATTACTCATTTTCTTATCAGATTATCTAAGTCAAATGTATTCAATTTCTTACTAAATTATATTTGAGAGAAAATTTGCGATGCGTTCAAAGGAGTAATAGTTTTAAAATACTGATCGATGATTGCGTTTTCTTTTAAATAGCCACCAAAGTAAGGACTTCTTTAAAAATGAAAAATAAATCGACGGGTTTCCGACGAAAAAACAGGGTCGGGTTTTGAAAAGCGATTTTTTGATACGTTTAAATACGTTTCGGGCGTCTTCCCGTAAAACAGGGTCGGGTTTTGGGAAGTCAAAGTTTTGTCACGTTTAAGTACGTTATCGTCGTGGAAAGGATATAACAGCAGTAATATTGTTATATTTGGGGCACGCCATTGCGAAAGGTGTCTTCGGTCATTTTTTTGACATTTTAATTGTTTCCATATTTAGAAAAAACAACCATAGAATTATTTATTATTTTTTCACAATTAATTGGACTAATTGGACTAATTCACTTAGATCACAAAATAATGTTATTTTTAACACGAAATGCATACTAGGCAATGTTTTCATTGCAAGCGCCAATTCAATGTCCGAGGGTACCCGTGACGCGCATCATTAATATAAGATCGTGAGATCCTAAGTTATTTTAACACCAGTAAAAGTACAAAGTTATCCAGATGTCTTATACAGGCAATTCTGTGGAGTTTAATTACGTCGCAGAATATGACATTCACACAGCGGCATATTAAATATATTTTCTAAGAGATTTGCCATTCTAATAAAGAGGTTTTAAAATATAAATATAAAGAATATGACAAAAGTGTCAAATTAAATACAAGTACTGTTGAAATAAAGAGGTTTCAAAATATTTAAGATCACGAATATTTGTTGCGTATTATTGCGAAAAGCAAATGACTTTTCTAAAATGTGTCTCGGTACAGTTGACAAAGGATCTTCACAGTGTTTACATGCCGAGGAACCGAACCTACGAAGTTAACCAGCCGAGCATTGCAAGACCAATGAGCGACTTAACCTATGTCTGTGGTCTTGATGCATCTGTGGTCTTTACCAGCCGCACTTAGACATTAGACATGGTTAGACATTTAACTCGTGTGACAAGGTCCCAGGGTTATAAAACTGAGAATGGAAACCATTCTCAAATCTTAAGCATCTGAACGGCTGAAATGGCGGCTGGTTTTCAATCTCAGTTTTTTAACCTTCAGCCAATGAAAGTTTGTCGATTAAATGTAACATAGCTACCTTGATGTGTCTGTTTTACAGAACAAACGATCATTCGATTAAATAGCCGAACTCGATTGTCATACTCCGGTGACAAGGGGTGGATGTAGAGATGGTTCAGTAGGTTTGCTCGCATCCCCTTTTTATGCAGCATTATTTAATTTTTATTGGGATTTTGGCTTGAATTTTGAAAATAATCACGAATATACCCTAAAACTGCCATTAAAAGGCCTTCCCCTTTTGCGGAACTTGCATCCAACCATATCTTCTAACTTGGCACAGCCACGTTACCGTTAAAACTTGACTCCTCTGCCTTTTTGGGTGACGTCACGTCACCCAATTCTACAGTATATGTGAATTTCACGATGGTACCTCGCTCTCTATCTACTTCGTGCTAATGAACGCGGTACCAAATGTGAAATCCGATCATTTTACCTCCACAGAATTAGTGGCCTTGAATAACGTATACAGTTTATGTAGGTTCACAGAGTTTATGAGACGGTAGACGGCGCAGCTGGATTGTCCTGAAATCTGAACACACATTTTTGTGGAATTTTTGTGATAAAATTTCCAGATTATGGTTTCAGAACAGTACGGATTATCTTGGAAAAATGTTGTTAATAACGGACATTTATCTCTCTAATTGTTTTAAGTTTTGGGAATATCAGCTTTCGCACAGATAAGAACTCACAAGTGGTGAACTGTATCATGTCATTATAAACTTGCTTAATTGCTTTTGCTATCTTGTATACCTTAGAGCTCTTGAGAAAATTATCATTTTATTAATGAAATGTTTGCAGAGGACATTGACATTAGACATACTTCAGTATTCTTAAAAAATATTTTATTTGATTTGAAATTTGTTTTAAAAGGTAAAATCAGACTGAAGAAAAGGAGAGATTGTAGTATCTAGCTGTTAAACATAAGTCCCTGTGGTTGTTGTTGTTGTTTATTCCCAGTTTATGGACCCTCCCGCCTCTGACCGAGGACATTATGGTGTGGTTCGTGAAGTCCCTATGGTTTATCATCATTGTATTATAAACTCTCTCTCATATCTGTTGTATGAATCATTTTGATAGTAGACTTGGCTATAGCAGCATAGTAATAAAACTTATATATACAAACTTTTGCTCTGCCATCCAAACTCCTCAAATAGGAAACTCCACAAAATCTGTAGATGATGTGACATTATGACAATCACTCTAAAACGTCACCCATCAGTACTTTCAGTGCTTTGATTTCTCTTAGTTAATCGTTTTCATTTGGCATTATTCCCAAATGCGTCTAGCTGAGTTATTTAACAGGGACAGATCAGCTAGAAGATTCGTCATATCGTAGAATATTTCAATAGTTAGTTGAATATTCATTATTTGGAGAAAGAATCAGTCAATGGGTTTTTGAAATTCGTGTTTCCGAATTTGTCTCTGTAAGCAATTTCCGCGATACTATCGACCCCTTAATTGTATCACCAGCGCTTGCATTTGCTTCAGTTAATGGGTCACAACTTAATATTTACAGAGAAATCTCGTTTAAAATGTAGAAATGGGCTGTATTCAGAAGACAATAGTTTGCAATTTTAGCATTGTGCGGAGCAACAATATACAATCTACATGCTGTTCGCAATTTAGAAAAACATTCGATTAGCAATGATTAACACATAGTCTGATCATTACAGTATCTGATTAGATACCACAAATGTCAGTTATCTTCAAGATAAGCGCTTGCTATATTCCCCCTGTATTCTCGTGCGTGTTATGCGTGTTTGCCTGGAAGCAATAAAACTCATATTTTCTTGGCAAGACAGTGTTGTTGAATAATGATGCATACATACTATTCGTGTACCGAGAAAGCATACTGTAAATTCATATCTCGGTTACATGCCTGATCTGTATAACCTTAGAGTACAAATATCTAAAAAAAAAATAAAGAAGGACTTGTTTAATCTTCTTTCAGGAAGGGAAATTGGTTTTGTGATGTGCGTTTATGCAAAAGGCGATGGAGTATAAAGTAGTTGCGTTCGCAACGATAACTGTTGTAATTAGTGCAATTCAAGGACAGGAGGCCGACTACACAGGTAAGCTGAATTGTTCAAAACTCTGCTCTGTGTTGGAATATAAATTTAAAATCGATCAATTCAGTTCAGAGTTATAAAACTGAGATTGGAAACCAGTCTCAAATCTCAAGCATCTGATTGGCAAAAATGGTTACCAGTCGCCATTTCAGCCAATCAGATGCTTGAGATTTGAGACTGGTTAAATGTTGGGACACAATTATATCATACATAGACTAATGTTCATCAATGCGCCACACATATACGCTGGTTCTTACTTTTATCGGCTTTTTATAAGCAATAAAAAATAATGATAAATATGAGATGTAGTTAAGGTCGCATCAGGTAATCGAGATTTAAAAGTCAAATAATAATGAAGTGGCTTCTCTCCGGAGAAATATAATGATGAAGCAGATTAGGTGCTTGCAGATTTATTGTTCTATGATTTTGTTATGATTTTTGGGCCCTGACCAGTCTCCATTTCAACCAATCAGATGCTTGAGATTCGAGACTGGTCTCCAAAAGGTCTATGTCCGCTTCATTCGATATTACCTTTTACAACCATAACTTTGGTATTTACAGCCTTTACATGTAGCATTCACGGTTGTATGAAACTTTTAGAATTAGTTCAAATTGTAATCTATTATATAACAATTATCAATCCATAATTCCCCAAGCTTATTATGAAAACGCAGTCAAACAAAAATAAGACATGTAAGAAAGAAAAATGAACGTACACGTAGATCATAAAGACAACACAAACAATTAGCGAATAGGAGAACACGATGAGTTATCGCCTTTGAACACAAACACATAAAATTCTCTAGATTATCCCCAGATTTTCCAATCCTGAACCGTAGCTGTCTGCAACTGAGTGTTCATACCACATGGCTTATCATCACTTGACCAGATGTTAATACATACTTTTGTGCATTTAATCAATGTAATATTAAGCACTAAGAAATAATAAAACCACTAAGCCTTTCATTCAAACATTGTAAATATATATATATATATATATATATATATATATATATATATATATATATATATATATATATATATATATATATATATATATATATATATATATATATATATATATATATATATCGTTACACCACTGTTATAAGTAAGGAAACATAATAATGCTTCTTGGGTTGGGTAAGAAAGGCACCAGTGTCCAAGGTTATAAAACTGAGCATGGAAACCAGTCTCAAATCTCAAGTATCTGATTGGCTGAAATGGCGACTGGTCGCCATTTCAGCCAATCAGATGCTTGAGATTTGAGACTGGTTTCCAAACTGTTTTATAACCTTAGGCACAAATCTGCCACAAAGGATGTCAATGATAACTTTATATAATATTTTTACTCTTTAACTCAAATAAATCATAAATTAAAACATGTAGTTCATATCAATTCTTAATTTATTCTTTATAAAGGACACGAGAATTAAAATTTTATTTAAATAGTTAAAAGTTGCATAGAGTTTTCTTAGAAGGTGTGGTTATTTTCAAATAAAAAATAGACCACTATTCTGAATAATATGTTGCATAAAATGTATATATACTCAGCAAAAATAAAATGTACCCACTTTCTTACCACTAATTTTAAACAAAATAGAAAAAAAAGAAAAATTAAAATTCTTTCTGTAATCATTACAAAGAAATAAAATGTTCTTAAAAATCTGCAGTTACAACTTAGTTATCTTCTCATTTGCTATAAATTTACATTTATTGGATTTAAATCAATTTCTCCAGTTCTTGATGTCAAAAAAACAAAACAAAAACATTCATTAATACAACAACGAGTCCTGGATAAACAACGATAGAAATACCAACCATTTCCAAATACCTCCCTTTGAATTGAATATGTAGTTTTTGATAATCCATTATATTTTTTTTTATTCGATGGGCAGTTACTCAGGTCTTGATGTGGAAGATTATGTTCATGAACAATTAAACTTAGAAACAACTGAGATTAACTAATAAAATACCATTCAAAGCGTTCCTGATCAAATGAAAATATGTTAATGAGAATGTAAGCATAAAAAGTGTGTACGTTTTATTTTTGTTCATTATATTACATAGCACTTAGCTCAAAAGATAAACACAAGTAAATTTTTGCAGGTGAAAGCATCCATTCAAGAGACTGAAGATCATCTAAACAAAAAGTAACATGGTTGTACTAAAGGCAATCAGTATATATACAACTGCAATATTTGGCTGATATACAATGCTGAAATGAAACAAAATCGAGAAGAATCCTTCTATGTCAAGGCAAAATATACTCAACAAAAATAGAAACCTGACACTTTATATTTGGTGTATTTTCCTGGAATCAGATTTAAAGCTAATTGAATTGTGGTATGTAATAAAAATTGTGCATGTTTTGAACTTAATTATGCATTTTGATATTTTTGGTGCATGAAACAAGTGATTCAGTGGTTATTTTCTTTTGGATGGTGCAAAAATATATAGATTTTGAATATGCACCTCATACTTATTCAAAGTTACAGTGTCAGGTTTCTTTTTTTGTTGAGTATATTTTGCTTAATCTTTTCAAAACCCGACATTAATATTCATTGCCAGTCCAATAAAATTGAAGAAATGTAATTTCCCAAGGCCGCATTTATGTTTGGATGCTTAAGTCATAATATGAAAGAATGCTTTGCACAGAAAATAAAGGACATACAAAACGGAACACTGGAATTGCTGTCGAAAACGTACAATAAATATATCACGCAAACTTTTATCTACGGTATATTACCGTCATCTGTCAAAACAATTTCATTTTTGTGTCGCCCTTCCGAAGAAAAGGCGACACATAGGGATCGCTTTGTCCGTCCGTCCGTCTGTTGGTCTGTCACGAACACTTAACGTTGGAAATAACTTTGCCATTTCTTAATATTTCTTCATTAAACTTTCAAATTATATTGCTTATGACAACACGCTCGGGATGATGCCAAATTCTTTAGGTCTTGGATTTTGACATGAAAACTAAACGTTGGCCATATACTTTACCATTTCTCAATATTCCTTTATCAAATTTTCAAATTATATTGCTGATGACAACATGTTCAAAGTAATGCCAAGTTCCTCAGGTCAGGATGGAGTTAAGCCCCTTTTTGTACTTGCATTTTTAATCTGACATAGTACCGGAGGGCGACACAAGTGTTTAACAGTTTTTCAAAACCCGACAAAAATACTCATTGCCAATCCAATAAAAACCCATCTTGTTTAATAAATCAGCAAAATATTTTCTCTTTTAACCGAATATTGCATGAAGGAAGTCTATGTAGCATTTCTGAAAACTCCAAACATTATTTTTGACGAACTACCACAACACGTACTTGGTTTTAGTTATAAAATATATTCTATTGTTCTTGAATTTCAGAGTTCTGATATTTATTGGTAAATACAAATTACATGTGGTCAATTCACAAAAGTCTACATCAATAAGATTTTGTTACATTGTTGAAGTTTGTTACTGCACTGGGCTTTGCTGATAAGCCACTGTCTGGTCAGGGGTTTCCAATGCCATAACACCTAAAGTGAAAACAGTAAGAAAACGATGCAGAGAGTAAACGAAAATTCAACTAATAAGGATATAACTGATCCATTCAAATTTGCCTTAAATTTAGTATCATTCTAATAAGAGCGGCTTATGGTCCCCAGTTAAAAACAAAGGGGAAACCACGATATTTTAGACATGGATATGCAAATATGAGTTCTGCGTATCGGAGTTGAAACAGACTATAAATTTGGTTTATTAGAAAATCGCTTGTAAACAAATCTGAACGTCAGGAAATTGCAGCTTACGGATTGTTTGTCGTGCATTGATCTACAAAAAGCTTTGCGTAATGGAGTGGTATTGACTTAATATATTTTGTATCGAGATCTTGGGTGTGCTGAGTTATCGTTACATCATGGAGTTATTCATTCCTTAAAAAATACAGTCTATACATAATTGAGCCTCACACTTGGGACCACTTCTAGCCAGACAGTTTCAGTGTTTACTGGTCAGTATGGATTCCACGTGCACTATTTTAACACTTTTCCTGTTAGTCTGAATGGGTCCTATACTTCAGCGTACAAGTTATCACACTCGGGCAATGTTTAGCTATTTTAAGGTAATGTGTTGAAATAATGCATGTGGAGACATACTGACCGATGAACACTGACGACGACTACAACAACGACGACGACAACAACAACAACAACTTAACACTGAAATAAAGAAAACCTCTATTTCACACATAAATCTTCATGATCACAATTCACGACAGGATGAGATATCGGATGTTTTAAACCTTAACATTTTGTTATGCCCTGAAATTCATTGCATTTTTTTTCTGGTAAAATTTATAATTTAAAATCAATTCTTTATTGGAAATACTTAAAAGAATATAAATCCCTAGTTTTGACGGAAATCATTTTATTAGAATTTAATGATTATTTTAAGTTTCTTTTGGCAATCTGTTGTGCTAACAAAGAAATAATTCTCATTGTTTTGAGTGATAGACATTTCTCAAAATTTATTTTTTAAGTTTGACAACCAATCAAGATAACAAAAAAAGTGTTAGCCGGTAGTTTTCCTATCTGATGCCATACTCACCAATTTGAGACTTATTGTCGGTCTTGGGGCGATTATCAATCAGGCAGGTTAATTATCCCCAAGCTATAATTTTACAACCCCACCTTCCTAAGCTCTCGATGTTATAATTGTTTTTATTGGTTGCTGTTGCCATCAAGATTTATTATTTAATATTTGTTACTGTTTTAATATGACAGTCTAATTTACCAAAGTACAACGTATATGGTTTTCCATAAGATCTAAATTTATGTTAAGTATTTTAGAATAATTGTTTGGTTTTAGCAACAGTGAATATTTGTATAACTATCTGGAACATTTGTTAATTGTTATAATATGTGGTATTCCATATGAAGACTATATAAAGGAGAAAAACGGACTAGTGTTCTTCGTCATTTAATTTAATTTAAAGTTTATGATGAGAAAATCTTTAGTAAGTATGAATTGTGAGCTTAAAACGTTCTCTGTCTATTCATCAAAGGTTCACAATTTAAAAGAAAACCGATGTCGCAGAATCAATTGCAGTCCAACCTGTGCTAAAGACCACCTGTAAACAAATACCACACGTGGATATAAACCACCTGTAAACAAATACCACACGTGGATATAAACCACCTGTAAACAAATACCACACGTGGATATAGACCACCTGTAAACAAATATCACACGTGGATATAGACCACATTTTCTTTTGCCTTACTGACTGATTTAAAGAACAAGTTGAAAAAATGTAAAAAGACCACCTGTCAGTCTTTAAAGACCACTTAGAGGATTCCCCTTAGGCGGTCTTTGAACACAGGTTTGACTGTAAGACAGTTGTCTGTCAGCCGCAATACTGCTTTGTACAGGGAATTTTCTCTATTTACTTGCATTATTTCTATGTTGTTTTTTTCAACTGCTTACTTTCAGATCCAATAAAGTGTTATTATTGCTTCGGTCCTTTGAACAACAGCACTTGTTCAGATCCTGTAAGTCCAAAAGAGGAAAAAGGGAAAGCTCTGCAGGTCATCGAATGCGAAAGTGGAGTTTGTTTGAAATGGACACATACGTACAACAGTAAGTAAACAGTGAATTACCTGGCGGCCAAACCAGTGCTTACCAGGTCAAATTTAATATCGTTGAAACATTGTGTCTTTTTTTTTTTAAGAAATATGACATTTTTTAACTGTGATTACAAACTTAATTATCTGTTCAACATTATATTATATGCATTGAGATTATAAAACAGAAGTTTTGATTGTTCATGTCAGATACTGTAAGTTTTATGTGCTAAAGTATACAGAAGCTTGTCAGAAAACGAATACACAGTAAATGCATTTACTTTCGTGGGAATTAAAATTCCGTGGTTTTCGATAAAACGGCGTTTTTGTGGGTTCTTAAATTCGTGTTGTTTTTTGTTTTTTTTCATTTTTAAAAATATTTTACATGTCATTTAGTGCAATCTTATATTTCTTAGTGGCTTTAAATTCGTGGATCGATCTGTCCGCAAAATTCACGAAAATTAGTAACCCGAGAAAATAAGTACCCCATGAAAATAAGTACCCCACGAAAATAAGTACTCCACGAAAATAAAAACACCAAGAAAATTTGTACCCCACGAAAATTAGTATCCCATTAAAATTAGTACCCCATGAAAATTTGTACCCCGTGAAAATTAGTACCCCATTAAAATTAGTACCCCACGAAAACAAGTACTCCACGAAAATCAGTACCCCACGAAATTAAGAATCTCACGAAAATTAGTACCCACGGAAATTAGTACCCCACGGAAATTAGTACCTCACGAAAATTAGTATCCCACGGAAAGTAGTACCCCAAGAAAATTAGTACCCCACGGAAAGTACTACCCCACGGAAAGTTATTTTTGTTTTAGTATTCTCTGTTATTTCAGATACGATGTATATGCACAGAACTTGCTCACACAGACTTAACGACTTCAAAATAATGATGTCAGATGGTGTGTGTCGTTCGGAAAGGCAAGGGGACGGATATTTATGTATGTGCGGAAAGCATTTATGCAACTCGGCGGAGAAGTTACATTTGGGACATTACAGTGTTTCCTTCATATCATCTATGATAATTCTGCTGTTTTACAACAACCTTTTCCCAGTATTCTTAAACAGTGGCTAAAGTAAAGTTCAACGTTGAAGAAAAGAAGAAAATTAAAAAAAAAAACAATCTTATATTAGTGACACCTCAAAATAGAATAAAGACAAAAGGACAACAACAACAACGTCGACGAATACGACAAAGACAACAATAACAACGGCACTAACGAGCTAATCTAATTAACGGTGAAACAGTTTGGCCGGATGTCTGGCCAGTATAATGTACCATTTTCAATATCTCGGGCTCACAGTAAAATAACATAAATGTAGTGATCACATTTAATGCTCCGAAATACACGTAAAACCATACAACAAGCAAGACCTGTGCTATTGTATGTGCCGAGCTGGCCCCGGTATCGTGCAGAACACTCGGGTCTCAACATGTTCTAACTCTAAATGATATTTAGTTCATTGTTAAACTTGTTCGTGTGGGAACCTCGGGCTAAGTAAAACAGAAGTGGATCTGAGCTCATAAACCTATGTCTATGAATTTTTATCTTGTCGAATTATGGTTTATTTTCATTTTAGGCAAAGCTTTAATTTAAATTAGGTGGAGACATGAAACAATAGAGAATTGCTCAATATGTTTTAAATTGTGTACATTGTTTCTACATGAAACGCTTGAGTTTTAATATTTCTTCGAAGATTTATACGTTGTTAATTAAGTTTCTTGCTGCACATTTGTTGCTTAGCAAACAACCTATAGTGTATAAAGGAACTTGTTTTCATATAATTTTCAGAAGTACAAAAATATGTTGTTAGATTCAGAAACATATGGATTTCTGCTGCAGATTTTGGGCACGCCACAGGAAAGTCTGGCCTGAAGGTTATAAAGCTGAGCATGGAAACCAGTCTCAAATCTCAAGTCGCCATTTCAGCCAATCAGATGCTTGAGATTTGAGACTGGTTTCCGTGCTCAGCTTTATAACCTGTCTTCGGTCATATTATTTGACATTTTAGTTGTTCATATATTAAGAAAGAATTTACAATTATCTCGTATTTTCATATAACTATAAAGTAATTTTATTACACATTTTGACAATATTTTATGGCAAGCGGATTGTGCAATTAATCCGATATCCATGGTTATCGACCAATAACTATAGATATCGACTCGATAACCATAGTTATTGACGATAACTAGGGTCACCGCCCAGTATCCATGGTTATCGGTGAAACCCCTAGATAACAGTGTCTAAGCGTACAGTTAAGCGAAACGGAATTTGCTGATCTGTACGCCGATGATCACATAGTTGCTTAGAGAAAAAAACTGCGACATCGCTTTATTTATTGGTAAATAAACCAAATTTAATGTGCATTTGGACAAAAATATTCCTGTGGTACGTACAACGTTAATTGTTAGTCCTGCTGTGATCATATAGACTTAAAGGAAGGGTTAGTATTGTTATTATCCATCATCGTTCCCAACTCGATCAGTGAAAATAGAAGCAAAACATTGAACAAAACGGGACATTTTGGGTTCATATTTCTTTGTGTAAATATAATTTGGACCATACTTTATGTTGGTATGGGAGAAAATTCATTTATTTCAACTTGTGTACTTCGTTGACCTGAGTTTGAACGACTTAGCAACGAGAAAATGATACTTTCTTTATGTCACTGTAAATGATAAGACTGTACGCATAGTTGCAACTGTACGCGATCGTTAGTTGTTAACAGATGCCTAACATCTGTACGCATAGTTGTCAAACAGATCATGAACAATGTATGGTTCCAGTAAATGCTTTCTGATTGTATCGACAGGTTATCATTTTAGCTTCAGTTAACCTTAATAATTCTTGCACAAGAACCTGAAAAATGCAAATTTTTTCAACAAATTTGCTCATTCTTTTAATAATACAATTGTATAAACAAATAACTGATCTTGGCTTCTGATTCAAATTCAGATTTGTTTTTAAATCTCGAGTAAGCTCTTCATGAAAGGAGGCGTGGAAAAACGACTATAGTCCAACCGAGCTATATCAGTGGTAAGACCGTGTAAGATATGTAGAGGCCCGCTGTAATGTTTTCATTTCTTCTCTGAAGTGGGAACAGTAGAAGTCATAATATAGCTGGACAAATACGCGTTAGTACTTCAACCATAGTTTCTAAAGATTTCATAGAATGCTCAAATCAGATTAACATAATCCCTGAAATCTACCAATGAAAGTCGGCCAAAATGAAATCCAACTCGACATTTTAACGACCTTAAACATAAAATTCTTAGCAGTTTCAGACGTAATTGTAGACCTACTTAACTCAGTCACGAAGAAGAGGATTTCCAAAATCTGAAACCACATGGAATTTTCCTGTCAAAGACCAGATTGTTAAAGTCTTTATGCTATTGGATAATATTTGTGCATAATGTATATTTTTGCCAACACCGGCAGGGATTTCGGCAGGTTTATACTAGGTTTTATTTAATGTCACAATCAGGGGATTTAGGATTTCAAGCAATTATCGGTGTCTTATTTGCAAAGTGTACCAATTCGTTCATATGGTTCAACAGTAAAGCAGAGTAAAAAACCTATCAGTTTATAGCTCAAAACTTGCTTGTCAGTTCTAAAATGTTATCATATAAGGTTTTATTTTTGATAAATAATACATTAGATTTGGTTGATTCCTTTGATTGATTCCTTTAACAAGTTCTTGCTTCATTGATGCTTTTCAGTTGATCAGTATATGATGCACTTATGATCGCAACTGTTCGTACAGTCTGACATTGAAGTACTGCAACTTTGCGTACAGTCTTGTCACTTTCAGTTGCTGCACAGAAAGACCATTTTCTTGATGCTTATTCGTTCAAGCATCGTTCAACGCATTTTGTTAGCGTTGGAAATGATTTTTCTTTCACGGGAAGTCAAATATATACCTCTCCAATATATACATTATAAAATATGAGGTCACAAATGCAGATTTTCTCCACTCTTTTTCCCCATTTTGTACTGATCAAGTGTGAAAAGATTACAGATTGCAAGTTAACTAGCCGTTAGTTCAAGACTTCAAGATCACAGTAAGACTATTAATCAACGATGTTCTCATTATCAAAATAATTTCTGTAAAAAGCACGTTTAATTTGAATATATTTTACAGATATCGCGTGTTTTTCTGTAAGCAACTATGTGATAATCGGCGTACAGATCAGCAACTTCCGTTTCGGTTAACTGTACGCTTAGACACTGCGTAGATATATATTTTTAACTCAAAAGGCTTCTGGTCAATTTTATGACGTATTTTCAACGAATAATAATTTCTCGAAGATACCATTTCACGTGACGCACCCGATTTATGAAACTAATCATTTATCCATTTCTGCAGTACCCTTAAACAGCAAAGTATTATTTTCCAGAGTTTGACAGACTTATAATAAGATATAATTCCTAATTGTACGATCTCTATACATTTGCTTTTTATATTGTCCAGTAGAAATGGGAGTTTCACACATTTTTGAACCACCCCAAATTGTATGTGCCTTAAAGGTTCAATAGTGAAATGATGTTCAGTATTACTTTTTAGTGTTTGATATAAGAAAGACTATAATGAACTAAGTATTTGTGTGTTTCTAATATTCCTGCCATTGTGATCGAGCATCGGATTGGCTTAAACGAAGACAAGTCTTGAGCCCTGGTCCCACGATTATAAAACTGAGAATAGAAACCAGTTTCAAATTTCAAGCATCTGATTGGCTCAAATGGAGACTTATCTCCATTTCAGTTAGTGAGATGCTTGAGATTTGAGACCGGTCCCAAAGTTTAGTTGTATAATATGCAGACCTGGTCTTGGAAAGGTCATCCGGTACCAACCGGATTTTTCTTGAAATTATCATTGGCTACTTTTGCTACAGAATTTTGTGCAACATAGTCTAAAAGGGGGGGTCGGTTAGAGTAAGATCACCAAGGCAACTTGTACATGTTTTTAAGAGCCTGGCGGCGAATGATTGTGTTAAGTGCACCATTGAACCTACTTTAGTTTTGACACTGATCATTTCGTTGTAATAACCGCGCTGATTTTCTTTTTTATGTGTTTCAAAACTGGTAGTGTAATAATATTTTGCACATTATTTCTCTTTTCCTACTGGCTGTGTAAGTAGGCTGTTTGGTGTGTTAGTTGGTGTTGGGACGGGTGGGGTTTAGGAAAGAGCACGTTAACGTAGGCTACGTCATGACGTTTGGCCGACCGGCAGTTAGCTTCTGAAGGATTGCCTAATGTGTTGAAGCACAGCTGATTTTGTTAAGGGGGTGTGGGAATGTATGTCTTTTCCTGATATGCTTGTTTTACATTTTTAAAAATATAAGTTCTTACAACGGTCAGGCGTTTATGATTGAGATTATTTTTATTAAACACTGCGTTATGCATGCTGTACACGTCATTTCTTACTTGCACATTTAAACATAATGAAAACAGTTGCACGTTTTAAAAGTAAAGTGTATGTTTTGAAAATATATCAATTGAATTTTAATGGAATTGTTAGAATAAAAATGTTAATTAAACAACTTGTTTCTCCTTAAAAAAAAACAACAACAGAATATGATGTAAGATTAAGTCTCGATATCCAAAAACGTTTATTTACCTATTATTTCTATGTTTTTATCAGTTTACTTTAAAAGAATATAAACTGAATGGATATCGAAATATGCAGGAATATGGAGAATGTAGGTAATGGTTATCAAAACACAAGGAGTGTTGTAACTAAGACTAGAAAATGGATATCGAAATATGGAGGGTAAATAAATATGGAGAGTTTGAACTAGGAACTTTGAACTAGGAAATGGATATCTTAATATGGAGGGCGTTTAAACAAGGCAATGGTAATCGAAATATATAGAGTGTTTGAAATTGAAAAAGAAATATGCCACTTTCAAAATAGAAAAAAAAACATTTTTAAAATGAAACTTACGTGGTAAAACTATACCTTGTGAAAATTTACGTCATCTGACAAACATGAGTCACGAACAATATAATATCTGAATAAGAACATTTTTAGGAAAGTTCACGTTATCCGTTGAGAATCTGCTGACAGACAACTCTGTTCCATTGGTACTTCTGAATCAATACAAACAGTCTCCGCAAAAACAATCTTTAGCGTAATGGTAAATCA